>RJWJ010011219.1:0-44943 GCA_004363605.1 Indri indri
CCTCCTGGCTTGGGGTCTGGGGAGGCAGAGGCAGCTCTGATCGTCTCTGAAATGCACATTACATTCATCTCCAGCCCCAGGCAGCTTTGATGTGACTCACAACCATTTCTCTTAAGTGTGACTAAGAGTTAAAGCAGCCAACACCATAAGCAGAGGAGGTGGGATTTGCTGAGAAACCCATCAAACACACTGAGCAGTGCCTTTCTTAAAACCAAACTTGTCTCCCATGAGTGTGACCTACGTAATGCCTATGAATTTACGATTTTGAAAGATGAGAGGGGGGGCGAGGGGGGAGAGAGAGAGAGAATGCATACTAAACTTCTCACTTGAAATTAACTATTTGACTTCTAGTCCAAGGACAGCTAAAACTGATTATAACCTATCATTTAAATTTGGACTTAAATAGCCAAAAATATTCTAGATTGGCCTTCTGAGATTATTTCCTCATCAGTTTTTTTTTTTTAAAGCAATAGCTTTCACAGGATTATTATGAAATTTGGGTGTGAATAAAAGGAAAGGGCTTTGACAATATAGTAAGGCAGTCTACAACTGTAAGTTTGATGGTTACCAATACTTCATTTTGTTGGGATTTCCCACAGTCTTTCCGTTTTGGACAAGACTGGAGGAGTAGAAGATAGGTATTTGCTGAAGCAGCTGAGAAAGGTAAATGTTTGCAAAAATTAATTCATGAAGAAACAAGTGTTTTGGTCAAACAAGTGTTTGAAATGCTGGTTAGTCCAAATTAGTTTTTCTCTCTTTTTTTAAGTGTAAGTTTAACTTCTTAGAACCATTAATACAGGACATGAAACTATGTGACCTTGGGCACTTCACTTAGCCCCGTGAGCCTTGGTTTCATTTGTAAAATAAAATACTTTGCACTTGCAGGCTGTTGGATTGGAAATTGAGCAGCGTGCTTGGCATGGTACAGGTAGACAACCAACCTGTGTGGCTACATCATTATTTTCACTTACATGATGAGTTGAAGCTTTGCTCATTATGATCATACAGTTGGAAACAGATATGTTTTGCAGTTGTAGAAAAATGCAATTAGTTGCTAGCTAAGTCAGCCTTACAGACCTTTATACAAATTGACTTTAAATAAAATCTATGAAAATTAAGCCATACCACATGGTACTCCTGTTATGCTTTGCAGTTAATTATGCAGAAACCCTCTAATTTCCTTTACTTATGTCTTATTTTAAGTAACTCTTTGAGTTGTCCTACTCAGTGGGTAGGGGGTCTCTTTCTGATTATCTAATGCCACCACTGCCCAAATGGTGTTAGGTACCTCACTCAGCACACACTAAATCCTCTATGAAAATGGCCAAATAAATATCTCCCCCCCAATCTGTGAAATGTTTAACAATGCACTCTCTCTCTAGTTTCTGGGAAGCCCTGCTATGTACATCTTATTAGTAACAAATACATGTTTGCAGCAATATTCTCCAATTGGTAAGGGAAGTTCAGATAAAAAGTGATTAAGGTTCAGGGAATTCCTCCAAGTTTCACCATCAGTTCCGGGTGTGCCTAAGTGGGATCCAGGCTCCGGCTGTTTAGCAATCACCCACACCACTGGACTGCCCTCCCCATTGCTGGTGGTTCCTCACACTGGCAGGGCTCGATCACCCTTCCTCTGTGCGAAGCGAAGGTTTCCATGCAATTAGATACTACAATAGATTACAGTGTGACTCCACTCCAGGCGACAGAAACCCTTCCCCAGGATGGTGGCAATCAGCCAGCTCACATAGGATTGAAATTGAATCAAGCTTTGGTCCCTGTGTCAAGCCCAGGCTCTGCATTGCGGGGGTACCAGGCATGGTTTCAGGCTCAAGCATGAAGCCTAGGTGTGCTCCATACACAGTAGCTATCCAAAGATCTGAGAAATGAACTGAAAAATTGTGCAAAAGTACAGCTGCAAAGAGACTAGTATTATTATAAGATGTGACCAAAATTTTTTTAGCATAAACCATGAATCTTAAACAGTATTTAAAAGAAGCAGACTTCCTAAAATAAAATGGCTTAAATGGAGACCCCCCTCCACTACAGTTTGCGACACCCCCACTGTACCTTATATGTCCTTCCTCCCTGGAACCAATAGATTATTTTGTTAGGAGAATAGGAACCATTTTTCAAATTTTTTGAATTCTAGGAGTTAAAAAAGAACTCACAGAGCCTCTTGATATGCTTTTGTGAAATAGATGAACAAATGCATAAATGGATGTGAATTAAAAACTGATCTGTCCCTACACTTTGTTCCACGTCGCTTACCCGCAAAATCTATCCCTCATTTTGGTTGCCTCCCCGTATTGCGGCACTTTTTGCCACTATAAATTCTGTCTCTTTTGTTAAAACGTCCTTACACGGTGGTGCTTAAAATCATATTGGAACACTTTCTTCTCCCCCTAGAAACTCCCCCTGGAGAAACTTTTAACATTAGGTGGCCTGGTAGCCCACATAGAATACGCAGAGCGTGAGTCGCCGTGCAGGTCGCATTCTGGCGTATTCTGCTCTAACTTCCGAAGGTTAGGCGCGGAGGGAACGAGCCCATGCTAGACAGAGGCTTTGGACTGCAAGCGTCCTCGTTCTATTTTGGTAAACTGCACTAGGGAAAGCGAGGTATCGAAAGTGTCAGATTGTGTCAAAGGCGTCCGAGAATAGCTGGCACGAAAGAGTTTGACTAAGAGATCGGGGAGAATCTGTGGTTCTGGAAGGGCTGGGCTGCGGCAGCCGGAGCCAGGAGGCTGAGGCTGCCGCGCAGGGCTTTAGGAAACAGCCGGGAGCCTTCAGTGCGGAGTGACAAGATCAAAGTGGCTGGCAAGGGAGGTAATTTTCACAGCGGTCTTTGATGGCCCGAACGGGAGACAGGGGGTCTTGCAGTCGCGCGTCAGCACGCTGTCTGGTGCCAACCGCGCCGCCGCATCGTAAGCGCTAAAATAAATCCGATCATGGAATACTCAGGGCGAGAACCTCATTGTGTTGCTCTGCTCTCGGTTCTTAGAGCGTTCTCAACGATACCTTAAAATGTTATCCGGACTTGGAGTCAAATCACCGTAAATTCAAATTCTTAAACTGTTTACATTCATAACTGCTTCAAGAGGAAGGAAACTTTTAATTCAACCATATATATTTAGTTTGATTATGAATATATAGGATATGAAGCTGGTTCTATGCTCTTAGAGGCAAAACGTATGGCGATTCTGAGGGTTTCTTTGGAGGCTGCAGCTCAGTTAGAACCTTTACTCACAGGCACAGGTGCTTGGCAGTGAACTTCACACTTACAGATGGCCACTTTCAGAAAGGTTAGCAGGGCACACTATGGTGTACGAATGGTCAAATGAGGACACCTACTTCCCTTAGCCTCAAACGGTTGATAAGCAGGTGGCTGTATTTAATCATAACTAAATTGTTCAGCTCCATTTGTTAGCTCTCACTAACAAAGGATCAAGGTGCCTTTGGCTTTGGCCAAGGGCACACTGATAATAATTGTAATTACTCTGAAATTTAGCATTTGTCACTTGGCCTTCAATGATGGCTATTGTGAAATGCACCTTCCAGGAAATCCCGGGGAAAGAACATTTGGGATAAGTGGCAAGGGTTGAAATACTGGAATCCTAAGCCCATGATTTGGAAATCCTCCCTTCTCCCACCCAGGCCTCCAGGCTTGTTCCCCTGGAAGATCTGGGGATGTGTACTCCTGGGAGAGCATTTCCTCTTATCTCACAGCAGGAAGTAACATTATTCTGACTGGCCTTCCATCCTCATCCTCCAGAACTATGGTCTCGAACCCCTGAGCCACAGACCGGTACTGGTGCATGGCCTGTTAGGAACTGGGCCACAGGGCAGGAGGTGAGCAGCAGGTGAAGCTTCATCTGTATTTACAGCCGCTCCCCATAGCGCACATCACCGCCTGAGCTCCACCTGCTGTCAGATCAGCAGCGGCATTAGCTGCAGGAAAACAAGCTCAGGGCTTCCACTGATTTTGCATTGTGGTGAGTTGTATGATTATTTCCTTCTATATTATAATACAATAATAATGGAGACATAGTGCACGATAAGTGTAATGTGCTTCAATCATCCCCAAACCATACCCGCTGTCCCCTCTGGGTCCATGGAAAAATTATCTCCCATGAAACTGGTCCCTGGTGCCAAAAAAGTTGGAGACCACTGCTTCAGAAGACAAGCAGCATGGTCCCCTCGGCCCTGGGGAAACTATAGGCTGTGACTTTAGCCCCCTGTGTCTTCAGGCTCTTTCTGCAACAGAGCCACAGCGGGATGACAAAGCATGCCCTCAAGTTTTCCAACACTCCTTTAATCGCCTGGGGAATCCAAAGCAGCAAGGATCCCTTTTTGGTGAGGATTACCTCACAGCTGGCGTTTCATCACAGCCCCGGGGATCGCAAAAGGATACGTGGAAGCACAGTCATCACATGCTGGCAGCTGCAGCACACGAATCAGCGTCTGTCCCCCACACTCGTGGCTTGGCACGGGCTGATCGACACAATAATAACTGTGGCCACGTTCCACACGTGGGCCTCCTGTGAGCTCACTGAATCTCAAGGCAGATGAGGAGCCTTGCCAGTCCCAAGATCAAAGATGGCAATGGCCGTGAACACTTGCTCCTTAGTTGAGCAGACACTACCTGCTGCCTTCACCTTTACTGAGTTGCTCTGCTACCCAGGTGCGGAAGAATATGGCTTCCAAATCTTCTCACGTCGTCAATCAACTCAGTTGAAAGGGAAAAAAGAATGTTTGGTGAAACAAAAAGGAAAACAACAATGATAAAATGTGGGCACAAGATTCACTCCTTCTCCACTTAGTCACTTGTGTCACTTAGTGGGGTGGGGACAAAAGCAAAGCAAGGAGGGAGGGAAGCACACACAGTGGCTTCAGAGCTGTAATGCTGCAGGTTCGGAAGCTGATCTTTCTAAGACATTCGGATTAAAAATGGACTTTCGAGTTAACACCCCTAACACAGTCCTTGATGAGGTGAGGAAAATATCAACTCGCCAACTTTCTCCCTTTTGTAAAGATTAACTGGGACCCTGATAAGACTTTACTAGTAGGAAAAGGTAGTATTATAAATAAGTCCTTTTAATAACTGCGTGTCCAGTGCATCAACACAAGCAGTCATCTGCGATGGGTTATATAAAAGAATGCTGACTGAATGCTTATAATCAGTGGTGTATTTCCAGGAAATGCAAATATTTTGGATGACTGTTTGAAAGGCTATTATGTAAAGTCTAGAAAAAGTCTAACTAAGGTTACGAATAAAATCAGTGGTTCAGCCTGGCTTTTTCTTCATGATCCACTTCTAGTTGTATGAAACAGAAGGGATGGGAGTCTTGTCACGCTCGATTAATCAGTCCTTACAGACATGGCAAAGACTATCGCTAGGCACTTTCCAGGTGACAAATAAGAGAGTCTCTTCTTTATTCCTTTAGGCTTGATCTATTGCTATGACTAGAAAAGATCACCTGTACAGGACTGAAAAGACACACAGCATGTAATTAAGGCAGCATGAGGCCGTCCCCTTGCACAGCATGATTCTAGGGCAAATTCTATTTGTCTCCCTTTGTTCAATGTCTAGCATGAGTCCCCACTTTCCCTGCTGCAGATTAATCCTGCCCATAAAATAACCTAGCATTTTATTGAGTGATATCAGAGCAGTACTGATTTACCTTGCCTGAAGGTCATATAGGAGGAGAAACAAAAGGGAGAATTGCAATTCCTTTCTGCTTGTCTGACTTCAGCTGTTACCTGTCATGGATATATACATGCCTGAAAGCTTTCTTTAAGGCTGTCTTTCTCGAACTCTCATGTAGTGGACACTGGGGCTTTGGGGCTAGATAGATACAGGGTCAAAACCACCAGTTTCTCAAAGTGGGAAAAGGCAAATGATTACTCATAAAGAATTCAAAGGAATTTTGCAATATGTTTCTTTGAAAGACTTCATTTTTATATAAGTAATGAATATTCATTGCAGAAGAGCTTGAAAACAGAGGGAAGAAAAGAATAATGAGGTAATCATAATGACTCATGATGTAGTCACCAACCGGCAACAACTTTTATGATTCTGGTGTATTCCAGCATTTTGGGATATGTATGTGTGCGTGTAAAGCAGAAAACCTCAATTACATGTACTGCCAACGTCTGACAGTACATTTGCTTCTCTTACATAGACTAAAAGGTATGAATTAGATATTTTATTTGATGAAGCTGATGAGCTTAAATACAGCAGAGATCAAAGATGAAGTGAGCAAAGCCAGAAAACATTTCACTTAAATATTTGACTGCGATGCATAATTACTAAGCCAAAGAGAAACTATTTATCTGGCTTGAGAATGTTATTTAAATCCCAGGCCCATTCATGCTAAACAGAGGCAACATTTTCCATTCACTTCTCCAAGGCTTCTCTTCTCGTGGAAGTAACCCCCCTCCAGCACTCCTATTTATGGGCTTAATGCCCACAATTAAGAAGGATAAGTTTAGAAGGTGGTCATTGCCAAAATGATGATATTTGAATGGTAGGTCACTTTTAAACAAGGTGATTTTTTTTAGGTTGTGCCAATCTATAAACATTATTCTTGCCATAAAACTATAAACTAAACCCCACTAATAAAAAGGCCAGAAGAAGAATTATTTACAATGATGTGTTAAGGAGTTTGAGCCACTTTTCTTTCTCTAAAGAAGTAAAAAGAAACTGCATTTTTAAAGACTGAAAAGCACATAATCTCCTACCTAAATAAGTCTTTGGGTTTCTTTTCTTATGTTTTCATCGTGTTAATGACTAAAACCTGCAGAACAACATATTTGTCAAATTCTCATATTTTGCATTTGGCTGCAAATATCCAATACTAACCTTGTGTAAAGAAATTATGTTAATGGGAATTTTCATTATCATCGCCGTCAAAACTCAAGTGGAGCCACCACCATAAAGAATATTCTATGGCCAGGGAGCAGCCTATGGAACAGTGGCAGGTGCTACTCTCAAAACAAAATATACTTTCCTTTGGGTTTCTTCTGTGAACAGTTTACTATTTTCATGTCTCAAACGATAACAGAAGTACATCTAATATTGCCAGATACTCTGTAATTCTAGCTCTTTTTTCAGCATTTCTCTTTCCTGGCCAGCACTGCCTATCCTGAACAAATGAAGGAAATAAAAACGTTAAAATTTATGGGTTTTTTTAAGAGGGAAGATAGCATGTGGATTTGTGTTTATTTTCTATGACATGTGCATTTGTAAAAGCGAACACAGTGATGTTCCATTTCCCAGAGGAAGCCCTGCCAGTGCGGCTCATGCCCACACTCACGGCCACCACGTGACCTGCAACTATGCAGGCTGCGACTCCTTAGGCCTAATGCATCTGGCCCACTAATTCACTTACTGCTCTCAGTTTAATTCCTGCATCAATCCTATTCTCTTGCTAAGCACGCCCATCTGCTCCTGGTAGACACAACAACGATAATCTCTGGGTGTGCACAGCTCTGTGTGTGTGTGTGTGTGTGTGTGTGTGTGCGCGCGTGCGTGTATGTGCCCTATAACTCCACCCCATTGGATACCGTGGGTCTGCTTAACACCTGGAAGTACAAGTGGTTTTAGAAGTGAAAAAGGCCAAAGCAATTTCAAGCAGGCAGTCAGGACACTGGAAGATCAGACACTCTGGGGTTTTCAGTGGTGGCTCAAAGCTAGGCAAAAGCCGCCACTGAATTGGAAGCAGACAGCTGAGGGCTCATTATGACATCCCAGAACCTGTCTCAGGGACCTGCAGACAGCAGCGGGGTCGGGGTTTTATGTGGAGCTGTGCCAAAGGTGTCTGAGCAGGCTGGGTTCTCCCACAGCCTAGGGAAATCAAAAGATTTCAAAGCACAGAATTGAGCCCCAGGACATGTATATCTATCTATATACACATTTTTTTAATGTGGCAGCAAAATAGCAATTATTAAGATGCTGAGAAGAAACTGAGTGAAAGCAAACCTCTTTAGAATTAACCAATAAGGGAAATCAAGTGCTTTGAAGTTAGTATAGTTGATAATAATAAAAATAATGATGCTAATTATAGTATTCCTTGGAAAGTGTTTTATACTTCATGAAGCCTTTTAAAGTATGCTAGTTCATTTAGTTCTTACATTAATATGATGAGATATATGGCACTAGTATTCCCATTATTTAAAAAAGTAACAAAGGGATATACACACACACACATATATATACACCCACAGTGCCCCCTCACACGTAAACACCCCCACCTCCCTCCCATCACGGCCCCGGACTTCGGGGAGCTCAGCTGGAGCAGAGGCTTTAAAAGCATGGAGGAGTCGGTTCTTGTCATTTTTTTTTCCTCTCCTAGCTGCTTCTGTTGTCCCCTCCTCCCCCTTCCTTCTCCTAATCCTCTACTTGTCTACCCATAATATCTAAGTTTATGAGCTTCTTAAGATCAGTATCAGTAGATACTTCCTGATAGATTTGCAGCAAAAGAAATTTATCTGCTCAGTGGATATGCATCAGTGAATGGTCCTGGATGAAATGGTATAAATATTTGTCAAATGTTTCTGCAGGCCTGTGAGTTATCGTTCCTAATTAAGCATACCATGTCTTTTGTTGTATACCAGGAGCCAGATAAACTGCGCTGGACCCGCGGCTCTGCCAGGGACTCACTGTGCGAACCACATGGAATCTCATCCATTCAAAGGACATGACACCATCCTCTCTTGCAGGGATTAAAGGAGATGCCAAGTGTGAAACATGTAGCCCAGTGTGTCACGAAGCACAGAAGGCTGCAACATAGGGTAACTGTGACTCCTGTCATTTTGACTTATGTTAGAGCTAAAAGGGAAATAGTGTAAGAGTTAAGGACGATTTCAGAATTGTGAAAGAAGAGGAAGTAGAAATGACTTGATGATCTTTGGGAAGAATGAGCAGAGTCTAAGCAGAAATAATAACACAAGGAAGTGATTAAGGAGAACATTTCACAGAGAAGAAAAGAGCTTGCACAGTGACAGCCAGGCAGAAAGAAATTACGAGAAAAATGTATAAGCGCAAAGTAACACAGAGAGAAAAGCATCAATGTGAGAGGCGAGGGAAGAGGATTTCGAGGAATGATAACTCTCTCTTCTCCTGCCTCCTCAGCACCAGTTAGGAAGGAGAAACTGCACTTCGCTCATGCAGGGTTGTAGGATTTGGGGACGAACTTGCACGTGCCCCGTGGACCAATATGCCTGCACAGCAAAGATTGTGGAGGGCAGAGTCATCCTCAGCTTGTTTCCTTTTGAAATCCAATTGCAAAACAAACTCCCTTAAAAACCAAAGGCAGTTTTGATCCAAATGAAGACAAGACTTGCAGTGATAACAAGGGGTAGGTGGAACCTCCACCTACACAGAGTGGGAACATTGCCCCTCAAAGGCCCTACGATTGCCCAGAGAGAATGTCGAACAGAAAATGCCCAGGCCTCTACCGCAGAAAGAGCAACTTCCACAGCGTGGTCCATCATGAATAAAGAGATACAATAAATGACATTCGAGGCTGCAAAAGGATGAACCGAGGGAAAGAAGTCAATTTCCCCTGAAAGCAATGACATCTCATTTTTCACTCCTGAGTTTTACCCAGCTTCTACTTCATAATATTCTTCCTCTTTCCTGTGCCATTGCTCTTGAAAATATCTCAAAAGACTGTCGATTTTGTAAAGCTACCTTCCGTGGATTTTCACAGTACAATCGTAAAGCTGTCATCACTAAGGAGAGAGAAAAGCTCCCTGCGCGGAGGAATGCTGCCTCTGTCTCGTGACCGCAATGCCTACTGCTCCTGGAGGATATCCGTCCTCTGAGAGCCACAGTTTAAAAGGCAAATGGGTTTGTCCGGCAATTCTTGCAAGCCTTAGAAAGGCAAGATACCAGTCCGTCTGCTGCTGCACCCATGGCTACCTCTGTGGAGTTCAATTCAGACAGACACTTTGCGACGTAGGGCAGTCACTAGGATCTCCAATAGCTAGGTGGTTCTGACGGAGTGTTTTTCTGCTTCTCTGCAACGTGGTACATGCTCCTAGCCTGCTTGCATCATTTGATTTGATTAACCTGATCAAATCTCCTGCCTTCTAGACTTGATTTTAGTAGCTAAGACTATAAAATTCATATTAAGAAAAAAAAATCCTGATCTTCAAGAATTTAATCTGTGATTAAACTTGAAACCATCAGATCTTTGATGACCAGTGAGGATGAATAGAGAGACCAGCACCTCATGAAATTCAAGCCTCCTTGTGTCAGCTGCATCTGGTAAAAACAAAAACATTCCCCAGGACGCTTGCCTAACAGCGATACAACATACGTTCCTGGGAGATACATGTCTTTTAAAAAGGATTCAGTAAACCCATTTACGGTTTTGAAGGAAGTGAGATGTTGGAGCTGCTTGCCCCTGCATTTTTTAAGTACTTATTTAAAAAAATTTTCCCACCATATCCAAGCCAGTTAATAATATCAAGATATCTTCGATAAATAAAATAAATTCACCTGCAGGGTGTGCTCTAAGGGAAGTGGACTCTCAGGGTGTTGCCACGTGTCTGACTTTTGTGTTGTAATAATGGGCTATCAAAGTGTCCTGGCACAATGGAGTCTTGCCCTCCCCAACACTGGAAAGAAGGTGAGACATGTGGCTGCTTCCTAATTTCCTTGTTCATTAAGAAAATCCAGCTGTCCACCCTGTTACCCTAGGAGGGACGTCTCTAAAAGTATTTCATGGTGATTTGAGAGGAATTTAATGTGATATCCATCTAAGGCATATTTCTATTTTGAAAAGAACAGGAAGAATATGGCAAGGGTTAGCATGGAGGGTAGACTGCATATGGTAGATTTTAGTGTTAACTAGACGAGAGCTTTCCCTTTGGGGCAGCTTCCTTGGAGCTCTCAATCAAATCTCAGATTAAGACTTAGAAACGCCTACACCTGCCATTTACATGGAAAGGGGGCCGACCCTATGACCCGCTCCTTCTTTCCCTCACACATGCTGTGTACTGCTTTCCTGTGGCTGCCAGACAACACAGAGCACTGATAAGCCTTCTCGTGGGATCTTCTGCATATCACTCACGGGGGGGCAACTGCCTTATGTAGTGTTTTCAGCTCCTGCTATATTTCTTGATAATGAACTGTGTTAAGTTGAACATATTCTCAGCCATTGACATGAAATAATATACAAAGTGATGTTATTTGTGTGGTTCAGATAATATTTTTTCTATAGCATATGCTTAATGGTTATTAGCTTGAAGGAGAGAGATATGAAACTTTCGAGGTTCAGCTTACCCTGGGATCTAGCAATGTCACCTTGTATCATATCAAAGCTGGATGGTGTCATCTCTACAAAGTCCCACTTAATAGAAACGATCCAGAATTTCTCATTTTTGTCAATGTCAGGGATTCTTTATAGGGAAGAGAAGAGAATTAAGTCTATTTTGTAAAACAGAGGGCCTTAATGCATAAGAGAAATTGGCCAGCCGTTGGGGCTGTTGCTATTGTTGCAAATGCTGTTGGCCACTGGGTATACCTGTAGGCAGTAGGCATGTCTGTCCTTGTCCCAGGGTGAGTTCAGCGCATACTTGGTATCGCAAACATTGGAGTAGTAGTATCACAAGCATATAAAAACACTATGGAAGATGTGCCTGGAAAGCTTCTAGAATGTTGAGTTGAACTGCACAGAAGTAGAGAATTCATGTTTCATAACCTTCCTCGTACTACTATTTTTAATTCCATTTGTGTAAGGAAGGAAACCCATTAACTGTTCACCTAGCAATGCAATTCATAAAAGCTGATTATAGACACCATTTTCCTTCAACTCTGATGGCTGCTTGGCAGGAGAAGTACACATTAGTGAGAAAGTATTGATTTTTCTATGAGCCTAGAACCATGGCTCAGTTACTGAACAGAAAACACAGTTAATCTTCTTATTGTTATTGTGAAAGAAACAAGGAAGGAGTACATGTTGAGATTTCTATAGCGTACATTTCTGTAATTTTCAAAGACGCTCTTTGGAAACACCAAATGCTGCCAAATTGCATCAACTGGTTTTCTCTCAGCTTCTCCGTGGAAAACAGTGCCATTTTGTAAACCAAGCCCTGGACATGAGCGACAGAGTCTGGTTCCAGCACCGGCTATCCCTGCTTCAGAAAGCCCTAAATCACTGTGGTTGACAGCAGGGACTTTAATGTCAGGTGTGTGTTCTGGGGCAAGCTACTCTGCTGCTCTGAGCCTCAGTTTCCTCAGGTCCAAAGTGGGACCAACAAGAATATGTACTTCAAAGACTGCCGTGGATAGTCAATGTGGTAGTGTATATATTTCGCACCATGCCTGGATCATAGTAAGAGCCCAATAAACGTCTGCTGTTGTCATCGATATTATAATTAGGCTAATTAGCTATTTAAACCTCCCTGGTTTCCCATTTCCTCATCAGGACTAGATATGTGCTTCTGATATTTTCCTCTAAAGTGCCCCTAAGAGCAGTCAAGGAACGCGTTCCCTGGCGGCCAACTTGAGGTGTAACCTGAAAGGGGAAACCTCAACTCAAAAAAAAAAAAATCCTTAAATATTTCTTACATTTTTTTTTTACAGTTTACATTTTTCTTACATTTCTTAATCAAATTTTGAATTCTGCTTCATAATAAATCTTTAAGTATTTTAAAAAACATCATTTAAATGATCTTCAATTGCATTTGAGACTGTAGGAAGATGAGCTATGATCATTCTGTGACTCTGGGCGTCCCCTTAGGCCCCCTCCCACAGTGGCGGCAGGCCCCATAGGAGGCGCACTCTACGGGATCCTTGTTACTCAAAGTATGGTCCGCAGACCAGCATTCCTGAATCCCCTTGGAATTTCTGAGAAATGCAGAACCACGGACCTCACCCAGACCCATAGGATCAGAACTGCTCTGGGTGATCGAATCGCCCCGGCTGATTCATATGCATGTTAAAGTTGAGAACCATGAATTAGTGAGCTCCAGGTAACTTCCAGTGCCAACCTGATTTGATTGGGCAAAATGGGGAAATCGGCAAACACTTACTGAGCATCTAAAGGGAGCCTGGCACTGTGACAGCTGACGTGAGGATACACAGATGGAGATGGCATCTTCCCTTCTTTTGAGGGTTTTTTAGCTGGGAACAAGGGAGCATCAGTGACCTGGCTCCATGGAAACCTGCCATCTGCTCCATGAGAACTTTTCTCAGCTGTTCTTACTGTGACTGTCCACCTTTAAAGAGAACTGAACACAAAGATTGATGATCTCAACCTGGAGAGCTCAAAATAGGGAGGAAACTCCTCTATACCCCTTTCCCTACAGCCCTACCTGTCTCCAGCCCTATTAACAAATTCTTCAGTGTTCTCATCTGTCACATTTACATTCCTGCACATATCATTAGTGTAGGGAAAAACAAAAATAGAAACCAAAAACTCACATGTAATATGAAGAAGAAACAAAAATCTATTTTAACAGACTGGTAATAAACGGTTTTGCTAAGGCAACCCTCAGGGCACATACTGAGTTAAGTCTATGGATTGCAGACACCTGTTTATAGTCTAAGATTCCAATGTGCTCTCATTTGGCTCTGTCGCTCATACTTCGTGGGTTCATTGAGAGTTGCAAGGGAATGAATGCTTTTTGCTATTCTACAGAGCCCTCCTTTTTTCCCCACGAGACAGGGCTGTGTCGCGCTGTGAAAGTTTGATGCTGTGCAGAGTGACATTTTCACCTGAAGACAATGGGATCTGTACTGAAAGACTGTCAAGGCAGAAAAAGCAAAAAAGTCAGTGGAAGATTAATCTGACTGTCCTGTTGTCTACAAGTGGAACTGTGTCACTAAAAGTGGCAATGGTGGTAAACTGATCTGTGGACACAGGCACGTTGGAGAAGAGGAAGAAGAGGATAGGAAGCTGAGGGACTCTGTGAGGAGCTTCCCAGTTCTTCTGAGCCTCAGCACATGGAAGGAAAGGAGAATGCTCCATCCTGCCCTTTAGAAGCGAAGATCCCTTAACTCTTGCACCCGACCCCCTTCATGGCATTTACGATGCTGTGGTCCTTTCTCTGCCTAACGCCATGAACATATTGTCACACCAGCCACCTCTCTTTCCCACATGCTCAGTTCCAGCTTGTTCCATCCAGCTCACACTACTCCCCATCATTTAAGTTGCTCTCTCTAAGTCTACCAGTGACCTCTTAAGTTCCAAGTCCAGTGGCCATCTGGAAGGTCTTCTACTGAGGTTTTACTTCAATGTCTGAAACAGTTTTCTCTTTTAACATTCTCTCTTCCATTGGCACCTCGTCCATTATTTGACTGATTTTCAACATATGTGGTCTTCTCTTCTGTGTTTCCTTAAATGGCTTGATCCTTCACCCTGCCTGTGAAACACGGCCACTACCCGAGGTCCAGTCCTTGCTTTTATCTATTTCCTAGATAGCCACTCGAGCAGCTTCAAATAACACTTCACTGCAAATACCTCCAAAATACACCTAAAGAAATCTGATTTTTCCCCCAGGATCAGTAAGTAAAGCTCCCACTGCCTTCCTGATGTTTGCACATGATTGACGATCCTTCCACTTACCTGCATCTGACTGTGAGGACTCCCCACCGTCCCAAGCTGAGCACAAGACTTATTTATACCGTGAAGCCTTCAAGGACTTCCAAGCCTAGAATAACCTCTCTCCCTTCAGATGTGTGCCAAGTGAGAGTCACAAAGTCATCCTGCTCTTTGGTATTTCACAGAGCCACTTTTCTCCCTGAGACCGTGCAGCACGGAGCAGTTTCATGTTGTGTGGAGTGGCATTTCTGCCTTACGTTATTCTCTCATTTAGCACATATTTAAAGAGTGTCTACTGTGTGCCAGACACTGCTCTGTGTGCTAGGAAGAGAGGAATCAAGAAAAAAAAGTTTGCCATCAAACAGCTTATACTCTGGAATGGGAAGGGGGCCTGACTAATACACAGATGACCCTTGAATGACATGGGAGTTAGGGGTGCTGATCCCCCCATAAAATCGAAAATCCATTATAACTTTTGAATTCCCCAAAACTTAACTACTAGTAGCCTACTGTTGACTGGAAGCCTTGCCGATTTATATATACATTTTGTATGTTATATGTATTATATGCCATATTCTTAAAATAAAATAAGTTAATGAAAAAACGTTATTAAGAAAATCATAAGAGAAAATATATTTACTATTCATTAAGTGGAAGTGGATCATCATAAATGTATATATATATTTTTTGAGACAGAGTCTCGCTCTGCCACCCAGGTAGAGTGCAGTGGTGTCATCGTAGCTCACAGCAACCTCAAACTCCTGGGCTCAAGGGATCCTCCTGCCTCAGCCTCCTGAGTAGCTAGGACTATAGGCACACCCCATGACGCCTGGATAATTTTTCTATTTTTAGCAGAGATGGAGTCTCACTCTTGCTCAGGCTGGTCTTGAACTTCCAAGCTCAAACAATCCTCTGGCCTTGACCTCCCAGAGTGCTAGGATTACAGGCATGAGCCACTATGCCCCGCCTATCACAAATGTCTTTGTCCTCATCATCTTCATGTTGAGTAGGCTGAGGAAGAGGAGGAAGAGAAGTGGTCGGTCTTGCTGTCTCAGGGGTGGGGCAGAGGCGAAGAAAATCTATGTATAAGTGGACTCATGCAGTTCAAACTCATGTTATTCGAAGGTCAACTGTATATATAATACATACCTCTCACGTATGTATCTGTGTGTGTGTGAGTGTGTGTGTGTGTGTGTGTGTGTGTGTGTGTGTGTGTGTGTATGGTAGTAATAAACACCATGAAGAAAAATTTTTTAAAAAGTGAAGGGGAAGGAAATAATGTGTTTTTAGAGGAGAGCTATTTCTTTAGTGTTGTGTAGGAAGCTCCCTCTGAGAGGCTGATCTTGAGCAGGGATCTAGAGGGCGAGAGAGCAAGTCATGAAGACAACTGCAGGAAAAGCATCTCAGGTGCCGGGAAAGGAGTGTGCTTGTTGCGTATCGGGCACGGTGGTGAAGCCAGCGTGGGCCAGGTAGTGAGGAAAGGGGACGGTGGGGAAGGAGAAGCAGCAGGTGTCAGGATGTGGTTTACATTTCACAAGAATCACTCTGGCTGCCACCTTGAGAACAGGCTGGAGGGACCCGTGTGCTCAGAGATAGAAGCGGGAGAGCGGTGAGACGGCCAGAACAGTTCAGGGGAGAGCTGACGCTGAGCTGGACTGGGAGGCAGGTGTGGAGTGGTAACAAGTGATCAGATATTATACAGTTTTTTAAAATATAGAGCCAACAGCATCAGGAGGGAAAGAAAGAAACAAGGATGATCCCCAAATTTTAGGCCTGAGCACCTGGAAAAAAAGCAGGTGTCGAAGATGGAAGGAGTAGGTTTGCGGCAGTGAGATGTGGAATTTGGTTTTGGACTTTTACCGTTCGAGGTGTATTCAGTATGAGGCACACAAGTGAAGAACCAAGGAGCCGATGTGTTAAACGTGCCCTGGTTGCCTCACTCTTAGACGACCACTGCACTGAAAATACAGCTTTTAAAACACTTCATAGCAAAAGGGAATAGACCCCAGAGGGAACGAATGAAGGAGGCAGATCACACAAACCAGTGCTTCTCTTTTGCACATTACACACCAAGAAGCAGGCATTCACCATATAAAGTCGTTTCTATTATGTAATTGAATTATCCCTTTAACTAGGTCTATTTTCATATTTTTAAAGGACTATTTTGGAGCAATTGAGACCTTTGTCTTACTCTTGATGCCAAAAAATATCGTAGTGTTAGGTGAAATGAAATAATCATACAGTTGATAAATTCTGTCTATTTTGTTTGCAAACAATAGTGGAGAAAATGTCCTGTAGAAAGCCTCTGAGAAGGGGCTCAGCCATGTGCTCTGATCGTGGACATGTGCCTAAGTACACACCCTCGAGAGCCTAAGGACATAACTAACTGCAACCAAATGTCCATGGAGGCTACACAACTGATTTCCAGTTTCCACATATCATTGAAGAAATAGTTGATAAATTACACTGAAACCGTGCTGATCTAATAGGACCTTTCGTGGTGGATGTTCATTTCATGAGATCTGTCTCTTAAAAAGCATTGCGATTTTTCTCTCCCCTGGGACATACAGATAAAGAACTATTTTCCACTTCCCTTTTTCCTCTGCAACTGCCCTCCACTTCACTCCATCCTTAGTCTGTCTGTTTTCTTTCTTCAACTGTAAGGGAAAGATGGCTTACAAAAGCCAAAGGAAAATATCAAAATTTTGGTATCTACATAGATGCGCAATCCTGGATTCTCTTCTAGGAAGATGAGCTGCCATCCAGGTATGTATTTAATACATATTTTTTCAAGGCAGTCATAGTACTAAATGTCCTAGAATGAACTATAATAGCAATAGGATTTTCAACATTTTGCATTTCTTTGATGAACTTAAAAATATGCTTAGCCAGAAGACTCCAAGAAATTTGTTCCCCATGCCAGAATGTAAATGTCACTGAACACAGTCAATGTAAAAATATCAGCATAAACTCCCCTTACACTTTATCCTTGTGGAGATGATAGTTTATTTATACTCAGCTCAGACTAAGATGAATTGGTCAGATCCAATGTGCTGCCAGCTTGGTAAACGAAAAAAAAAAAAAGTTCAGTTATTTCAAAACTCGATCCCTCCAAATAAAAAAAAAGTCATCTGTTCATGTAAACATAAGGATGATCAACTTTAAATACAAATTATGAATCTTGTTAATGTTTTCCAATTTTGAGGTGACAGTAAATCCATCAAGAAGTACATTTATCACAGATTGATAAAGCCCTTTACAGGAAGATGGAGACAAATGAAGGAGTTAAGACAAAAGCCTTTGTCTTTATTCTGAAATGGGGAGTTGTTCCTGTCTGTCTCCAATCGGTGTGTATTTGAACAGTTAACAAGGACTGAAAGCCAACTTGCACACCATGGAGGAAATCTGTTTCACAAAAGATTAATCAGAAACTTCCCCTGAAACACTGAGGTGCTAATTCACAGCATAAGGGGTTGGAAGGATGAGTAATTATGCAAGTCACTCGCAATGCAATTGGTGAGCAAAACTTAAAAGTCACATTAGTCGAACGCATACATCTTCTTGGAGGAACTTGAGAAAAACAACTTTTAAGGATCGTCAATAATATCCTTTAAATCCACCTTCATTAAGTAAAATTACTTTTAAAGATCATCAATAAAAATATCCATTATTGCCCACCTACTTTTTATGCCAGTTCATTTTTAAAATGCCACTCAACAAATCAAAGGACGTTAAGTAAGTTACCACCAGAGAAGCTAATACTTTCTTACCTTCAGTTAAAAAAAAAACAAAAAACAGTGGTTACTGCATAAAAGTATTTGCTTTTCACATAAAAAGCAAAATATTTATTAAAGGTACTTTTACCCTCTTAAGAATAACCAATATAATAATATTGTAAAGATTGGTTAGTTCACATGTGTGAGTTAATTAATGGATTAATGATCTATTCTTATGTATGAATCATGATATTAGCATTTTTGGAAATTATCCAATATCTGATATTTACAGAGATGTGATGACAAATTAAATACTATTATCTGGCCAACATAAGGGCTATTCTGTTGTTTACGAGACCTATTAAGTTTACTGATATGATCAGAAACACCTTGAAAATATGTAATGGAAGAGAAGAGTGATGGGAGGGAGGTATATCAATGTAAAATCAATTACTTACTGTCCGAAGTGGCTTAATATGTTATAAAACTTGTAAATTAATAAACAGAAACACCACTGGTAATTAAAAGCACGGAGTTAGATCTGAATTTGTACAGCCCAATGCCCATGTTTTACTGGTGAGAAAATAAAAACAGAGAAATGGTGTATAAAGTGCCCAGCTGACAGTGATTAAAACAAAATGCAGGATGCACACAACAGATTCTTGGTTACCACTCCTCTTGCTCTGATGTCTGGAATCTTGCATGTTAATGAATCAGCCATTTGAGATATACAATGATCATGCAATAGATCTAGCACGAATTATAGGGCAGCCCAAAGAAAAAAGACAAAAAAAGGACAAGCTAGTTAGTAAGTGGGAGCGGCAGAGCAAGACTGAATTCTAAGGTGTTTGCTTTACTTGTGAGGTTTTCCCTAACCACGTACATGCCATCATTAGAAAAATAGCGTATCATTTATTACCCTGTGTTCTCTGTACTGTCTCCAGTTGTAAATGTGAGAGCTAATAGCTGCCATATCATTTATTTTCCTGTAATCTCTAGACTTCCCATTGAAAAATATTTGCTCCCCAGAAAATACAAATTTTTTGACCTAAACAATTTAAAGTGGGTCATGTGAGGGGAAAGTAGACATTTCATTTCCAAGTTCACATTTGCTTACTTCTAACACAGAAGGCTGTGATCAAGTCAGAATTCCCTAAATTCCTTAAAAAACTAAGGAGATACGACAATTTCCCATTTATGGTGCTCTGCTAAATCCTGGCAGATGAAATATTTTCATGCCTAAAAGCTCAAAATAGAAGAGTACCTACAGCTCCACTCCATGACTCCTAATCTGATATGTTTAATTCTTCTGCCTGAGAAGTTAGAAAAAATTTTGAATGTTTCTAGCAATCACTTTCTTCAACTTTGTGGTCTTATTGTTTACCATCAGTTTTCCAAAAGTCCCTCACGTTGGTTGACATGCTCCTTCTCATTATTTTTTGGAATTATGATAACTGGGTTGAGAATCAGAGTGGTGTTTCCATCAAAGGGATGCCCACTGGTTTTGCCAGGACCCTCCCTGACAACTTTATCCCAGGGGATGATGACAGGGTCATCGCGATTTTACTTCATCGAACTTTCCAAGGCACACTAAATCTCCTCCTCTTGAAACAAAAGTTAACATATAAATAATCCTAAAGTAATCCCTGGAGAATTAAGAAACTGGTGTTACAATACAATACCTTTGAAAATGGCTATTCATTTCAAAAGGCTAAACAAAAAGACAGCAGTGTTTTACTGAAGCTCTATAATTCATATCATTCTAATATTGAGCAAAGTGCAAGTATGTGACGAATAATGAGAAACGATTAAAGTATACTTGTAGTGTTTCTGGAAAAATAACTAAGAGGCAAGTCAAACTCTCCATCTAGCAGCAAAGATCAGCCAGGAATTTCAGGATTTGGCATCCTACGGAGACTCGTATCATAAAAGATAATCATTTTCTGTTTAACGGCTCGTGTAACTAGACCATTCACAAAAAAAGAAGAGGTTCTTGCTGTAAAATGCAAATCATAAATGTGTCATTCAGGCATATAATTTACTGAAGACACCAGCAACACCATAAGTTGATGAACAAACCTCAAGCCTGGGGTCCAAGGCTTAGGTTTTAAATTTCATTCTGTGGTCTGCTATTTGAATAACCTTGGCAAGAACCGGTTAGCCTCTCTGAGCTTTGAACTTTTCAATTGTTAAAATCTATTCAAGTCCTAGTGTCCTATAAATTTGTTTGAACGCATTTTATTTTTAACAAATTACTATAAACGAGAGGAGAACAATGAATTTGGAAGTCATCTTTTTCTTTTTTCTTTTTTTTTTTTTTTTTTTAAATAGAGATGGGGGTCTCCCTCTTGCTCGGGCTGGTCTTGAACTCCTGAGCTCAAGCGATCCTCCCACCTCAACCTTCCAGAGTGCTAGGATCACAGGCATGAGCCACCACACCCAGCCCGGAAGTCATCTTTTTATAATTTGCTGAGTATGAGAAAAAAATTTAAAATGACGTAATTAATTTGTCAACATTAAAATACATGTTCACAATGAAATTTGCTCGGTGTTTTTTTTGTTGTTTTGTTTTGTTTTTTGACTTGGACCTTCATGAGGGAAAGTAAATGACTTTTGTCTCTGTCAACTCTAAGACCTTGCCCAGAGCGTGGCAGACAGGCTTTCTTTCTTTCTGTTTTTTCTTTGAGTACCTCCTTTATTTACACAGACTATAATTGATAGACAGCTGTAGATTGCAAGACGGTAAAACTGAGAAGCACACACGTGCATAGAGGGCAGTAAAACTCAACGGAATCAACCAGCGGGGAGGAGGAGGAGGGGATGGGCGAAAACCTACCTCACACGTACAAGGAGCATTACTGGGTGACAGGCACACTTATCGCCCTGACTCAAGCATTACAAAAGCAACCTGTATAACCAAAAACATCCGTACCCCTGCAGACAGGCTTTCTTTAGCTGAGGGATGAACATTAATCCTGCATCCCAGAAGGTTTCTGATGAACAGACCGCAAGCTCTCAGCGGGCTGGGACTTCTGTCTTGTTCATCGTTGTTTCCCTGGTATCTGGCACTATGACAGGCATATAATAGGTACTTAATAACACACAAATAAACAAACAAATAAATATCAGAGTTTTTCCTCCTCCGTAGTCCTGGCAGTGAAAGCCATAAAGGAAGAAAGGCCACGTAAAGAATTAGGATTAGCCTTTATGTCTCAGTGACCAAGGACTCAGAGAGAGAGGCTGGAAGACCAGCGCTGTGGCCTGCAGTGGTAGTGAGACACAGCCTGGGACAATGAGGAAACCGATTCTGCATCTCAACCTGTCCGAGTGCCTCTTTTTCTCACATAACTAGAACTCAATGGACTCTTCTTCTTTTTAAACCAGTATTTAGAGTAGGATTTGTAAGAATGAATGCAGATATTTATAGACACACACATTATTGTAGGGCTTGTACCTGCCAACCTGCCCCTGTGATTCCGGTGGCCACATGCCCCCGTCACCTACTCCTCTTCACAGCCAACTCCACAGACGTCCAAGACTGTCTCTCTACACAACTCAGTGAGGAACTGTTCCCTCCTTTCCTACCATCTTAATGTCTGTACCTAATGAGACAGCTCTTTCTTTTTTCTCCCTAAACTCTCTGAACCAGCAGAGATTACATTGAGCCCTCTGTTTGGTTTGTGATCAGCCCTATGGTGGCAGGGAAAATGCATCATTGTCTCACACATCAGAAAAGAAAACTGATAAGAAAAACAGAAATACCCACAGTGGCATTTCTACAGACACTACACATGCAGAGACACCCAGACCTATCCACTCTCCCCAATTCTCCTTGCTCAGCAAATCCTTTAATGATATTACTGAAATTGCTCAACATACCCCTTTTTAAGAAATTGCTATTGATCTTGACAATCTGTGGGATGTGCTGTTTTTTCCCCCCCTTCCCTTCAGGGGAGACCTCTGTAGATATTTTCATATTTTTTTTTGGTGGGATTTTACCAGGAAAAAAAATACGAAAAAAAAATCTCTATTGTTTATCTGTGAATAATTTCATTGTACGTTTTCTTTTTAATAGTTACAAATTTACACAGAGTGCAATTATAGAGTAGATGAGACTTTATCTTACAATTGACTCATGTCAACAAAGCTGTATTTTGAGGTACAAGCTCTGATGCCAACAAAGCTGTATTTTGAGGCACAAGCTCCTTGCTCTATTGTGTTTGTGCTCTGGGAGGTTAATATGACTCAGTAACTAATATTCTCAGCAAGAGGTCAGGGAACTTCTCTTCCACTTCCAGGTCTGCAAGCAGCTTTGTGAGTGTTTCTGCTTAGATCTCCACAATTGCCAGGCCACAGAAAGGATGCCGATCTTAAGTAATACTCGAAAGACAAATGAGGAATCTGCAAAATGGAACTAACTTCACGTCTATCCAGTGTGGCTGGGAAGGTGGTGTTCTGGTTAATAACAGTAAAAGTAGATGCCTATTTCATATTGCTTACATACTCTGCAGCAGCCAGTCAGTCTTCACCAAATTACTTTTCTCTTCTTTTGGGGCATACAATTAGATGACAATTTCCAGCCTCCTTTGCGATTAAGCATGATCTGAGTGCTGACCAGTGGGACATTGTAGAAATTGTGCACCACTTCAAGCCTGGCCCGAGGCACCCTTCAATAACCAATCTCACATGCTCTTTTCCTCTTCCGAATGGCTGCAATGAAGACACCCTTAAGGTGATCTTGGAAACCATATTTGAAGATGGTAGAGTTGGAGGATGGAATTATCCTCAAATCACTCAGAGAAGAGATGCCTGACCAGGAAGACCCAAAGTGGACTCTTACATAAGTGAATATAAGATAATGCTGTCCTAATCCACTGAGTTTTTGATGAAGGACATCAGCTAGAATTACTATAATTAATACACATTGAATATCTTTTCAAAGAGTTAAAACAGAATAAATTATACTTTACAATTGAATTCACTTTATTTTTTTCTTTGTTGATTTAACACATATTACAGTCTTTCTCAGGGTTATCATTTGAAACAGGAATTCCCTTGAAAGGAGCCATCAAAGTAGGCTTTAGAGAAGATTTAAAGCAAATCTGTTCACCATAATATAAATGGTATGGGAATCTAAATATAAAATGTAAAAAAAAAAAATCTAGTTGTTGAATCTCAGTGGTTTTCTAATAAAATACTTGCCCTAACTGACACTCAGGGGAAGAAAAACACTTAACTATTGAATCTAAGAATTACAGTGAAATAACAATCATTCATATTAACAATGTACTTTAAATATATATATACACGTACAATATTTTTATGTTTAATCCACAAATACACATTGAGATACAGAGAATTAACTTTACATGTTAGAAAATTGTGGGTAAGATGTGCTAAGACATTTACCTAAGATCAGAGAACCTGTAAATGACAGAGCTGTAATTTGAATTTGGGTGTGCTGATCATCGTGTTAATTCTCATTAAGAGTTTGAGCTGGTTGTTTCCACTTCTTCTCTGCATGGGCTGACGTGATCACACTACAATCCCAGTCAGTCTGGTGATCACACTACAATCCCAGTCGGTCTGTTTCACTCCACTGAACTCTCCTAAGGTCACAAGACCTCTGACTCACTGATACCTTTTCTATCCTTATTTTAGCTCTCTCGAGAAGGCAGCTTACTGATCTTTCCTGCCACTGGAAACTGTTGTTTTGGTTTTTAAGACCTGATTCTCTCCTGGCTTCTCCCCTCCTTGAAGGCTCCTTTTGAGCTTCTGCAAAGCCTCTGCTGCATCCTTACCACCAAGGCTCTCTCCTCTGCCCCGCCCACTCCTCGCTCCAGGTCGGGGTGGCTTGACCCGAACTGCCTGCTTGCTCCACAGCTCCACCAGCCACCTGGAGGCGGAACTCTGCTTCTTCAAATCGGATGTCTCCCGAATTCCAAGTACGGCTCTTCAGCTGCTGAGTGGATACCAAGATTTGATGACTCTGGCATTTCAGACTCCAGAAATCCAAAGTCAGACTCACCATCTTTCTTTTCCAGCCAGGTCTTCTTGCATCCTCTGTCTGAGTTGGTATCATTCACCTATTTGTGAAAGCCAACATTATGGGCGAGATGCCAGATTTGGATGTTCTCCTCACGCTCCCCCTGGTTCACTGCAATCGCCCACTAATTAGTCTTCCTGACTCTTGTCTGGCCCCTCTGCCAAACATTTTATGTTAGAGCCAGAGTAGTCTTTCTACCATTGGTCTTTCTTACCATTGAATTAGCTCGTACAAGGTCCTGCAATGGTTCCCTATAACTTCAAACTCCCTGCTTTAGCTACAAGATTTTTCTCTCACCTGGCATTCCTCTCCAATCTTCTCTCCTACTCTGTTCACTGGGTTCCTACCTTGCCTGCCATTATGCACACGATTCCCTAAAGCTGGTTGACTCTACAGTGTTGTCTCTTTTGCCTCAAAAGCCCTATTCCTTTTGCTGTCTTTGTGACACCCTGTATCAACATCCCCCACTGTGAGAAGGCCTCCCTGCCCTTGGCATCTTGCAATCTGTGATGGGCATTCCTCCTGGCCACTGACCTCTAAACACATCTGTTATAACAACTATCACAAGGCACTGTCTTCCTTGCTTGAGCTGCTTAGGTAAAGCTCATCTCAGCCTAGCTGAGTAGCAGTTTATCTGAGAGATTAAACACAGAGAGTTGCAAACTAGACTACACAGGTTCCTTTCCTACTACTCATTAGCTGTGTGACCCTGGGCAAGTTGCTTGTCCCCTCTGGGTCTCAGTTTCCTCATCTATAACATAGGAATAGTAACAGTATCTATTTCATAGTAATTCTGGGAGGATTTACATGAGAAAATACATGTAAAGTGCTTAGAATGATACTTGACAATTCATATTTTATAAGTGTTGGTAATACGATTTGTCTTTAGCATAGTCGATAAAAATATGAATATAATGAATTAGACACAGTCGAGGGAGTGAGTGCTGTTATGATTTGTTTTAAAAATACATTTAAATCAGACTGCATCTTGATGAATATCCAGTCCTCCTGAAATTAAATGGATATCAGGAGAAGTACATATAGGCTAATACTATTGTAGAGGAAATAGAAAAAAATAGATAAAATGTATAGCTGATGAGCCCCTAAATGTATAGTCTAGTCAATAAAGTAATCTAAGACAATATGTTTAAAATATTAGACTGGTCAATATCAAGAAAGCACTTGAACCTACTTCCTAAGGACAGTTATACACATATGTGCATATGTGTACACACATATACACACGACAAGATTTTATATATAGAGAGAGAGAGAGAGAAAGAGAGAGAGAGAGACAGAATTTTACGCAAAGGAAATATTTCCACTCCTTTCCTTATGAAAGGCTCCTCAGTCCCAAAGCAGAAAGGATTTGCAAACTAAACCTTTCTATGGAGATTAAAATAAAAACCAAAGCCTATTAATGGCAGCTGCTTCCACCAGTCAGTATAATTCTCATTTTCTCCCTAAGAAACTAACCTTTGTCAATCTCAGATGATATCTGTGAATTTAGAGGAAGTGGCCCAAGGCAAAAACAAGGTGAGAAATCTACAAAGCATCAACAGAGATAATAAGAACCTACAGAGGCATTATGAAATTCTCTTATTTCAGTAAGAAATTCTGTTACTGAAATAAGAGAGATGAGTAGAGAAAACATAGGGAGGGGGAGATTAAAGGGAGTAAAGAAGTCAGTGAAACTGCAACAGAAATAAACAAGCCACCTATGTGGTCTCTATGCATGCAGACAGAAAGCTAGGGGTTTAAACAATTTATTTTTCTATTTTAAAATCCTCGAATGCTCATCTCAACTAAATTCCAAAATCAATTTAAAACAACGCAGGCTTTGTAACTCACAATTTAACTTTAAGAAGTCACATAACTAGGTTTTAAATGTTTCCCATCTCCATGAATTTCAACCGATCTATGTAAATAAAATACTCCTCAATTAAGTCACAGGGAGTTTTTCTATAATCATGAGCCAGAGGATGCTGGACTTGAACTGCTTGGCCTTATAGAGGAGCAATTGCACTAGAGTTGGAAGGCTTCCCTCTGCCTCCCTGGTTCTATTTATGCCAAGACCCTCAAATTGTGCAGAAGGAGCTACGAGCCTTGCTAAGAGGTTGCAACGTTGGCACGCGGGCACTGGAAATATTGCCAAGTCAGCAAACTGACAGATGGCAAATTGGAAAGATAGCGAGGGATCTGAGGAGACAATGGAAATGCTAGACAACTGTAGGATACAATGTGGATTGGTTTTAATTAACAATTTGGTATGCAAATCTTGCAAGAAATAAAAGAGTTTGAAAAGGCAAAACTAAAATCACTGAAAAATAAAGCTGGAAGGGACATTAGAGATCATTAGTTCTCCTCCTCCCACAAATTTATCAAGGGAGAAGAAAAATTTAGAGAGTCTCAAATAATTGCCATTAGCTTTGTTGCTATTAAGTTAATTGTCACTAAAAATATAAAGAAATAAAAATGAGCACACAAAAACCACAAGGAAAGGAAGGAAGAGCATTAGAGAAGGAATAGAAGAAGGTAAAATAAAAACTTATTTTCCTGCTTTCTAAATAATCTAACAGATAAGATATTGCTTAATATAATAGTAACAATGTATTGATGATTATAGCTAATATATATGTAAATGAATGACAGTGATGATATAAGGGACAGGAGGGAGAAATTTGGAATACTTTGGTACTACAAGGTACTAATACCACTCGTGAAGTAGGATGGTGCTATTTGAAAGTGGACTTGGATTAGTTGTAAATGTGTTGCAAAGTCTAGGGCTACCACCACAAAAAAAGTTAAACAAACAAACAAAAAGAAGTATAACTGATATGCCAAGAAAAAAGAGAAAATGTAATCATATTAAGATGTTCAATTAAAACCACAGAAAATAGAAAAAGAAGAATGGAAGGCAAGAATAGGAACAAATAACTAGGGCAACACACAGAAAAAAACATGCTAACATGAATCAACAAAAAAACGGGAGTAGTCATATTAATTTCAGACAGAGCAGACTTCAGAGCAAGAAAAGTTATCTGGGATAAAGCAATGATATTGTGCTGTATTGTGCAATGATAAAGGAGTAAATTCTCCAAGAAGGCATAACAATGCACAACAAAGTGTCAAAATATACGAGGCAAAAACTTACAGAACTGCAAGGAGAAACAAATGAATCCAGTATTAAAATTGGAGACTTTGACATCTGATTATGAGTAATATAATAGAAAGATCCAGCATGTAGAAAATCAGTAAGAACACAGTTGAACTCAAAAATACCATAAATGTGATGAACATCTGTAGACTACTTCATACAACAGAGTACACCTTCTTCTCAAGCTCACATGAAACATTCTCCAAGATAGACCACATTCTGGGCCATAAAACACACCATAACAAATTTAAGAAAATATAAATTATACAATGCATGCTCTCAGACCACAATGGAATTAAACTATTAATAGGAAACAGTCACAGAAATATGGCTGAAAAATCCCCCAAATAAATGGAGATTAAACAACTTACTTCTAAATAACACATGGGTCAAAGAAGAAATCTCAAGAGAACTTTAAAAATATTTTTAACTATATGAAAATGAAACACAACTTTATAAAAATTTGTGGGATACAGCAAAAGTGCTTAAAGGCAAATTTATAATATTAAATGCATATATTAAGAAAGAAATATAAAAAAATCTATAATATAAGCTTCTACTTTAAGTAAAGAAAAGAGCAAATGAAATCCAAAGTAAGCGGAAAAAAAAGAAATAATAAAAAATAGAGTATATTTCAATGAAATTGGGAACAGGAAATCAGTAGAGAACACCAACAAAACCAAAAGCTGGGTCTTTGAAAACATCAATAAAACCAATAAGCCTCTCACCAAGCTAAGGAAAAAAAAAAAGAGAGAGAGAGAGAGAGAGTGAAAAGATTCAAATTACTACTATCAGAAATGAAAAAGAAGACATCACTACAGATAACATGGACATTAAATGGATAATAAAGGAATATTATGAACAAATCTTTCTCACAAATTTGATGATCTAGATGAACTGGATCAATTTCTTCAAAGTCACAATCTGCCAGAACTCACACAACAAGAAATAGATGATCTGACTAGGCCTATATCTATTAAAGAAATTGAATAAATAACTAATAACTTTTCAAAACAGAAAGCATGAGGTGCAAATGGATTCACTGATGAATTCTACCAAATATTTAAGGAAAAAATTACACCAATTTTTTACAATCCCTTTTAGAATATACAAGCAGAGGGAATACTAACTCATTCTATGAGGCCAACATTGCCCTAATACCAAAACCAGACAAAGACATTACGAGAAAAGAAAACTACAGACCAATATCTCTCATGAACAGAGATGTAAAAATACTCAACAAGATATTAGCAAACCAAATGAACAATGTATAAAAGTAATATATACCACAATAAAGTGGGATTTATCCCAGGTATGCTAGGCTGATTCAATATTTGAAAATTCATTAATGTAATACATCATATCAACACAGTAAGATAAAAAATAATATGATCATATCAATAGATACAGAAAAAGCATTTGACAAAATTCAATATCCATTCATGATACAAACTCTCAGTAAACTAGGTAGAGAGAGGAACTTCCTCAATTTGATAATAAGAATATCATAAAAAACCTGAAACTAATATCATACTTACTGGTGAGAAGCTAGAAGGTTTACCACTAAGACCATGAACAAGGCAACGATGTCCCTTCTCATCACTGCTTTTCAACCTAATATTGGAAGTCCCAACTAAGGCAATTAGGCAGGAAAAGGGAATAAAAGGGATACAGATAAAGAAGAAAGAAATAAAACTGTATTTGTTCACAGATGGCATGCTCATCTATGCACAAAATCCAAAAGAACCCACAAAAAAAAAAAATCCTGAAAAACAACAACACAAAACGCACTAAAAACCCAAAACTTCTGAGACTAAGAAACGTTGCAGGATGCAAGGTTAATATACGAAAGTCAATCACTTTCCTATACCAGCAATGAATAAGTGGAATTTGAAATTAAAAACACAATATCATTTACATTAGTACCTCCCAAATAAAATACTTTGATATAAATCTAACAAAATATGTACAATATCTATATGAGGTGAACTACACAACTCTGATGCAAGATATCAAAGAAGAACTAAATAAAGGGAGAGATAGTTCATGTTCATGGATAGGAAGATGCCATATTGTCAAGATGTCAGTTCTTCCCAACTCAATCTATAGATTCAACACAATACCAATCAAAATCCCAGAAAGGTATTTTGTGTATAGGGACAAACTGATTGTGAAGTTTATAAGAAGAGGCAAAAGATCTAGAATAGCCAACAAAATATTGGAGAAGAACAAAGGCAGAGTACTGATGCTACTTGACTTCATGACTCACTAAAAGTTACAGTATTCAAGACAGTGTGGTATTGGTGAAAGAAGTGAAAAACCAATGGAATAGAATAGAGAATGCAGAAATGGGCCTACAAATAGGCCCATGTAAATATAGTCAACTGATGTTTGACAAAGGAGTAAAGGCAATACAATGGGGTAAAGACAGTTTTTTCTACAAATGGTGCTAGAACAACTGGTTATCCACATGCAAAAAATAAATCTAGACATAGACCTTACACCCTTCACAAAAAAATAACTTAACATGGATCATATACCAAAATGTAAAACATAAAATTTCAAAACTCCTAGAAGATAACAGGAGAAAGAAGGAGAAAATCTAGGTGACCTTGGCTTTGGTAATGACTTTTTTGATAAAACACCAAAGTAACCATTCATTAAAGAACTGACAAGCTGTACTTCACTACGATTTAAAATTTTTGTTTTGTGAGGATACTGTCAAGAGAATGAGAAGACGAGCCACAGACTAGGAGAAGACATTTGCAAAACACCTAGCTGAAAAAGGACTGTTATCCAAAATATACGAAGAACTCTTAAAACAACAATAGGGAAACCAAGAACCTGGTTAAAAAATGGGTAAAACACATAAACAGACTCTTCACCAAATAAGATACACAAATGGTAAATAAGCACACGAAAAGACGCGACTCTCAACATCAAATGTCCTTAGGGAAATGCGAATTAAAACAACAATGAAACACCTCTACATTCCAATTAGCATGGCAAAAATCCAAATCACAGAGAATACCAAATACTGGCAAGTATATGGGGCAACAAAAAGTCTCATTTATTGCTAGTGGGAATGCAAAATGGTACTGTTGCTTTGAGATACTGTTTGGCAGTTTCTTACAAAACTAAACATATTCTTACCATACAATCTGGCAATCACACTACTTGGTATTTATTCAAAGGAGCTGAAAACTTATGTCCACACAAAAACCTACACATGAATATTTATAGCAGCTTTATTCATAATTGCCAAAACTTGAAAGCAACCAAAGATGTCTTTCAGTAGGTGAATGGATAAATAAACTGTGGTACATCCAGCCAATGGAATATTATTCAGAGCTAGAGAGAGATGAGCTATCAAGCCACGAAAAGACATGGAGGAACTTTAAATGCATATTACAAAGTGAAAGAAGCCAATGTGGAAAGGCTGCAGACTGTGTGATTCCAAGTACATGACATTCTGGAAAGGGCAAAACTACAGAGGCAGTGAAAAGGCCAGCGGTTACCAGAAGTTGGGGGCAGGGAGGGATAAACAGGCAAAGCACGGGGGATTTTTAGGTGAAATATTCTGTATGATACTGCAATGGTGCCATTGTGTATTTGTCCAAACGCCCAGAATGTACAACACCAGCAGCGAAGCCTCATGTAAACTAGCAACTTTGGAAGAAAACGATGTGTAACAACCGTACCACTCTGATGGGAGATGTCGGTAACGGGGGAGGCTATGCATGTTTGGGGGTGGGGGTATGAGGGAAATCTCCGTGTGTTCCTCTCAGTTCTGCTGTGAACCTAACTAAGACTGCTCTAAAAATAAAGTTTATTAAATAACAACCAAACAAAAAAACAAAAACCCACAAATCAAGATGCATTAGTAAATATAAAGATGGAAAAGCTGTCTACTTATCCTTCTGACCAGTGACAGAAAAGTATTGGTAGACTACCTTTTTTGAAGGAATAATAATGGAAATGGAACCGCAATCAGAGATACCACCTTCCTGAAATGACAAGTGAGTCTCTCTTAAGGACAGGACTTTATATGGTCATTGCAAGTGTTTATAATCAGAGAAGAAAAAAGTTGGACAAAAAAGGCCAAAATGAATAGGACCTGGCATCCCCTGTAAATTGTGGCTTTAAGGAGAGGAATTACAGGATCGCATGTGGGTAACGTCCAAGTCACTTCTGAATCAAGTCCAGATCCCCTGGCTGCCATCAGGAAAACACTATTACGTGAACTAACAGATCCATAATCATCTACCTCAGAGTCAAGGACGTGAGTTCCTATAACTGCCCTACAAGAATCCTGTATCGTTGCTGGAGAAGGGCCAGAGAAAGGCAGTGGGAATGATCCGGGTCAGAAGGGGGTTGTTCAATTTGTGTAAATTGCTGTCTGCCCAGATAGATGTTGGGGAGGGAGCTGATGAAAGTCTGTAACATCAAAAGGGCACAGGTAAGGTAAACACAGACGCTGTTAAACCCAGGGTTTGGGGAGAGGGCTGTAGATAATGATGCTTTGGAGATTTCAGAAGTAAATTTAGGACAAATAACAGCACTGTTTAATCAGCACAGAGTATACAATGGTCATTAATTACTTCGAGAATTGGTAAAGGTTGAAAATATAAAGAACTCCAAAAGATGGTTTGCATAATTTTAACTCTAATAGTTCAATTTTATGTTTTGAGACTATACACTTTTGAGCTTAGGGATACTCTTGATGCGCTGCTGCCAAGCCTACTGCTGGGGTAAATGATCCAAGGTCAACCCAGCACTGTGTTTCTTATAGTCACCTGAGGAAAAGAAACTGGCCAAAGGCATATTATATAGGTGACAAAAATATGACCCTGCAACTATTCAGAGGATTCAAATTTTTGGCTATTATTAATATCTTACATAGAACCTAGAATGCAGTGGGCTCTCTGTGAACGTTCCTTTGTTTTTACGCACTTAATTTGCATCAAAATAGCATAAAGAATATGCTCAAAAAATAGCAGAAAGCTGGGTCTTATCACCTGTGTGTACCACCTGTCCCCTTAATTCTCTAAACAAAAACTGTGCCTTGTCCAAATTTGGGACTTAATGTTTATATACTTAAATGTGATAGATTTAATGTTTTTTGTGAAGAATTCCCAGAATTTTTCACTGCAATTCAGTCAATTATTACTAACCCGCCCCAAGTATTACAGTTTCCAGAACAAACTTTCATGTAATAATGTGTAATTATTTACAACTTTTTTATCGTTACTGAGCTAACTCAACATCCATCTTATTGGCATATTAAGCAATCCATGTTTTCAGTCACAGTACCTTGAGAAACTTTGTCAGGTGTCCTTCAGAAATTAAGATGGACTAACCTACAGCCATGTTTTACCCTACTAGTCTGTTCTATCATAGATGATGATGCTGGTTTGGCTTGACTTTCTTTTAGTGGGCTCTAGTTTATTCCTAGGGCTGTCTTCTACTTTCTTATTGTTTACAACCATCTGTTAACAACCTCTTCCAGAATATAACCTTTCCTGGAATAATAGAATGCATTATACAGAGTAGACAGTCAAAATTCTTTGGCTGAAGGAATTATTGCTCTAGCTCATGAATGAAGGATATGCTAGGGTATAACATTTGTAATCATTAACTCATGTAATCCCTATAATAACCTAGAAGGCACTTATTATTATTCTCATTTTACAGAAGAGAAAACTGAGGCACCAAGTGGATAACTGGTAGAGCCTATATTCAAGTCCAGGGAGTCTGGCTCCAGAATGTGCACTTTTAGCCACTGTACTATGCTTCTATGAAAGTAATAGGAGAAATGTCCATGGTGACCAAATCATCATTTGTTTAATGGAGAAGACAATGCGAAGAAATAACTAAGGACATAAATAAACAAGGACAAACAAAAGCAGGGATGTCCAAAACCCATCAGATTTCTCTTATTACAAAACATGTAGGACTTTCAGTCTAGAAATAGCTACGAGAGTTACAACCTCTTATCAAAATGCTGCAATATTGCACTATAGCCAAATCAATCTTTCCTGGAAATTTTCCTTGTTATAACTGAGTCTCAGTAAAGGTGAGAACCTTCACTGAATGGCAAACTTTCCTGCTCTTCCTGTCATCACTAGCATTACTCTTAAGCCTCGGGCTCCTTCCCTTCGAATTCTGCCCTAAGACAGGCTGTTTCTCCTCTCCATGTCCCCCTGATTATATGATGACTGGTGCAATATGCCACATGCTAGTTTGTCCCATAACATGATGCTCTTCTACAATTACTATTTTACAGCACCTTGCGCTTTCTTCCACTAGGCAGCCTAAAACAGAATCTTGATCAAACTCCCTACAGGCATTGCCACAGTTATACACCACACAGGGAAAACAGCAACTGCTACTTGGCACTGAGATTTTGGAAGTTCTTAGAAGTATACGTTAAAGCTGAATTGTACTTTCTGTTTAAGAAGACTTGAGGTCACATCTCTATTTGTATTATGAAAGATAATCTATTAATAAGTGTTTAAACCTTTTTCATGGCAAAATTTTTTTAAGTAAGGTTTTGAAAACTGAAAAATCCCTCCCATCTGGGTAGAATTTTGAACATGTTGACAGACAATTCCGTGTCTCTTAAAAAAGCTGAATGTATTAAACATAAAAGGGGAACCTAGAGTTGCCCAAAAAACTTTACAGAAAGTAAGCCCTAATTGTGCAAGGCTGCAGTTCAAATATTCTTGAAGAAGTGGGATGAATTCAAGCTTCAATAGCTTCTTCAGAAGCATAAAAGTGTAACCTGATTATTAATGTGGATGCCAAAGATAAAATCGTTGCTTGACGTTTTAGTAATTCTAAGAACTAATCTGAATTATTTTTTCAAACTCACCTAAAGAAGTAATATGAATTTATTTTTAGCCATGACCCTAAGTTTGATCAGACACGAGAGGCTTTCAGAAAAGGGGAGAATATCAAATAGCACTTACTGCAAAGTTTTCATTCAGTAGAGTCTCCAAAAAGACTGAATTCATATAAAGAATACACAGTAGGTCTTTTGCTTTATTTATTTTTTCAGATCCTTTGTTTCCAGAGAGCTTGATTCTCCTATGACAAGAAAGGCTCCAAAACTATTGCACATTAAGGTTTAAAGAAGCTAGTTCCCCTTCCCCAAATCATTCCCTCTCTGCATCCCGGATTAGCTGTTAGGAAATATCTGATGGTGATAAACAGGGTCCTTTTCCTCTGTGAAGGAAAAAACTTGCTGATCTTTTTTATTAGCAGAAACAATGACAAGGTGCAGATCAGATAATTCTTGTTTCTAAATTGAAGGACCTCCCCCATATCTTTCTATGACCCAGTGTGACCTCAGGTTTTGGAGAAAGCTGCCGGAAGGAAAGGATGGTTAACATTATTCTGAAACATGATGCAATCCCTCAGACTCATTATTTTATTTGATGAAATGCCTGTCATTGTTGATAAAAAAAATTTTATTTAATGAAAACTATGGTATCCAAAAACTTCAGCCTCAAAAGAAATTTCATTCTGCATTGGTTCCTAAATCAAATTTTCTTTTTCTACATCCTGATTGTATGTACAAATCTTTCTTTTTTCCCCCACCTTGAAAGGCAAATCGCTTTCATGACTAAGCAACACAGGAATTGCTATATGTTGTGAGCATCTCATCCGTCTCCAATGAACACATTGCCTAGGTATTCCTCCTCTATCTAAATACATTAAAAGCACCTGATCTATATCTGACCTAATGACAGCCGTACAAAGAGAAGTGTACCAGTGGACTCGAATAGATGCTGAAACTAAAGAACACAGTAGAATCAACCAAGTGTAATCCCTGCACCTGGACCAGTAAGGAATTTTTCCTCGTGTTAATGGCGTGCTGACCATGTGGCACACATGTGCCAAGATTTAGGTTAGTCTACCAAGGTAGCCTAACCTTCTTCCAATAATTCCATAAGATGTGGCATTTTCTCATATTTTATATATAGAACAAAACGTCCCGAGAATTTAAAGTAATTATCTCAGGTTCCCAAAGCTGGTAAATAGCAGAACATAGAAGAACTAAAATCTTCCTGTCTAACTTCAGATTTTATATTTTTTTCCTAGTATCTCTCAATTGAATCACCTACCCATCTGACAATGGCTAAGCAATATTGGAGCAGACAAGTCTTTGCTCACCAAAGACACATCTTCCTTCCTTTTTCCATTCTAAATCTCTATCCATTGAGGTAACAGGTAGAGAGTTTTTTAATTAGGGAGGGCTGTGCTCATCCTCCCAAGTCTAAGGATTAAACCAGGATTAATTTCAACTGGTTACTTCATCTCACATCTCTTGGCTAGTGATTGACAGCTGAGTGGCCACGCGTGAGGGGCAATGGGTTGTAAGCCTGCTAGTAAGGACTCCCCTTTCAGAATTAAAAGACAAAGCAAAGAAAGTCTTTTGCTCCTTTACTTTCATTCCTGCCTGAAATGCACCTGTGATTCTCGGTGCAGTAGGTACCCTGCAACACGAGGCAACAAGAATGGGGATGAAAGCCAACATACTAGCAAAAGTAAAGATGGAAAGAGCTTGTTTTCCTAATGCCAGTGTTAAGCAGTTAATTCAATATCAGCAACTGACTTCTCTAGACCTCCCCATATTTGTGGAAAGTAAACACTTAATTATTTAAGCCATTATTAATAAGGTTTCCTATTACTTGCAGCTGAATACATTTATTATGACTATAGTCATAAAGTCAACATCTTAGAATAGACGGTGTGGTTTGACAATGTAAAAAGCTTTTGTTTGTGTTGGTTACTTAGATCAGAGGTCCCCAACCTATGGTGATTTGTATAATTATTTCATTATACAATACAATGTAATAATAATAGAAATAAAGTTCACAATAAATGTAATGAACTTGAATCATCCTGAAACCATCCCCCCTACCTCCCGGTCCATGGAAAAATTGTCTTTCATGGAAACAGTCCCTCATGCCAAAAAAGGTTGGGGACTGCTGACTTAGATGACGCTGAAAATGCTTGCAACTCTTCAGCAGTAAAGCAGACCCAAATATGTACGCACTCCCCTCTTACAGATCATTAGTGTTACCCTTTTCTAGATTGTGATGTTTAAATATCGTTGCCATATGAGTCTATGTTGTAGACGTTCCCAAACATTTTAACTTTCAGTGTAAAATATCTCCTATCATATCCCTAAGAATCTCAAAATATTTCCTTAACTAGAAGTCTTCATCTGCATAGATTTAATGAGTGTTTACTGAGTGCTAAGCTCTGTGCCGAGTGTGGGGATTCAGAAATGACAAGACGACATCTTTGCTTGAAGAAACTCAGTATAATCGTGGAGATGGAAAAGGAAAGTAAGTATACATTAAAAATAAAATGTTAGGAGAAACTTCTGCCTTTAGGGGCCAGGAAAGACATGAGAGAGGAGGGGACATCTGGCTGGGGCCGTGGAGTATGAGTAAGAGTTTGTTGGGAGGGAAAACAGGGCAAAAGCCATGCAGAGAAACACGTGGTAACAGGAAGGAGGAGTCATAGAAAGGCATGGTGTCTTGTGAAAGCAGGAGACTTCGCAGGCAGAGCGGCAAGATAAGAGACAGACCAGAGCGGATTGTGAATTTTCTTAGATGTACTGATAAACTGCTCAGAGTTTAGCCTGTAGACAATGCAGAACAATAGAAGGTCTTCAAACATTAGGCACTTTAATGTTTTCCTGCAACATAAATATAATACACAATCATGTAAAAATTTAAATAATAAGAATTATACACATATAAATGTAAAGTTTCTTTGCCCTCACATCTACCCTATCTCAGGGAAAGCTCCTACTAACATTCGGTGTGTATTCTTCTGGGTTTTTCTTTTTCATGCATACTGTATCATCTATTTTATCTCTTTTTTATTTGCTTGTCTCTATCTTCTGTCTATGAATCTATTTTTTTAACAAAGAGCCATTACAGATGGTTGCATTTTTTTATAACCATACAAAGAGATACAGGTTATTTCTGTAGTATACTGTTTGACCTAAAAATAATATGGCGGATATAATTTATTGTCCACACATACACATTTACCACATTGCTCTTAACATCTGCATAGTAATCCCGAACACAGCTTGACAATTCATAGGCCTGTGGGCCAAATCTGGCACACTCTTGCTTTTGGTAAAAAAAAAAGAAAAAAAAAGTTTTATTGGAGCACAACCACACCCATTGGTGTATGCATTGTCTACAGCTGCTTTCTTGATCCCAGGGCAGAGCTGAGTAGTTACGATAGAGACCCTATAGCTTGCAAAGCCTGAAATGTTACTGGCCACCCCTTTATGGAAAAAGTTTAATGACCCCTGGTCTATACTATGCACACCCTAGGATAAATTTCATCATTTCTGTATTGATGGACATTGAGGTCACCCAGTTGTTTTGTCACAAATAAAGCTGCAATGAGCATTTTGATACATTTTTGTACTTGCAAGGTAGTATTTCTATAGGAGAGTTTGCTAGAAATGGATTTGCTGTAGGAACAGATTTTCGTTCTTTTTTCTTTTTTCCTGGTGACAGTGTGGAGAGAAGGCTGGAGCTATGAGTCTCAGGACACACAGATCCATTAGAGGAGACTATTCCTGTAATCCCCACTAGAGAGGAGGAAACCCAAAGGTGGGAATGGAAGAGGCGTTAGAATCGAAGAGATATTTAGGACGAAACACTGAGAATGACACACGGGATGAAATGAAAGAGGAGGGGGAGGGTGGTTAAAACGCTTCTGAGATTAAAAGTTTGAGTTACTCATCCACTGAAAAGAAAATATTAGCATCATCTGAAATGTGAAACCAAGGAAGGATATTTTACTTGAATGTCAATTTTGAGACAACTGATGTAAAACTCATGTGAGTACATTCATTGTGTGGTAAGTGGGTTTGTGAACAAAGGTCAGTGGTTCCTTTTATTACCAAATGTCAGTTATTTTAAGTCCATGTGGCTGTCACCACCCTGTGGTCCGTCCACTCTCCTGAGCGTGGCAAACCTTCCCTGGTCACCCATGTAGCCATCTTCCGTGCTTTCCTTTCCCTCATCCCCAGTAACTGCAGACTACATTCCCAAGGCAAAGATCCTTGAGTCCTTAAAACCATGATTATTGAAATGTTTATCCAGGCTCCTAGCTTGCTTCTGAATCGCATTTTTATAGGGAGGCAAATGTTTCCTGTCTACATCCTCATACCACAAATTAAACCAATTTTCACATTTCACTAACATTTTGTCTTTCACTTGACCATTTTTCACAAAGGAATAAATTTGCCACGCCACCAGCATTACTGATTAAGCTGAGATGAGCAGAGGGCCGCAAAGTCAAATGAATCTGCAAACACAGACGCTGTCTAGGCCCACTCACTCATCTTAGAGCCCATTCGGATCTAGGCCTCCACAAACCTACAGTGTCCCATGAATTTCGGGAGCCACAATACATGGTTGAAATGAAAGCTAATAAATCTGAAAATGTCATAGGTCAGCTGTACTCTCCAAGCACTGTGGAATTTTCCACAGTGAGTGTTCAACATATTTTGATACAGAGCTTTTGTGAGGATGAAACTCAAGTGCTCTAAAACCTAAATAGTACTAGAAAAATGAAGTAATACCGTTACATTGAGCTCTTTTTGTTTGTTTCATTTTTGCAATTTTTAAGAGGGAAGATGCCCTTGTTACAGACAGAATTTGGCTAAAAAGAAGGTTAAGTATGGCCCTAAAAGGAAAAGGTAAGTTCCCAAACAAATGATTCTGAGCCTGAGGCAAAAGAGCAGTGGATGTACTGAGTGATCTGGAAGAAGAAATGCAGCAAAAAAGCTGACAGCAGAATGTCCTGACCCCTTTTGGAACACGGTGCTTATACAACAGTTCTACATCCTGAATAGGTCAGTAATCACATTACCAAAATTCACATTTTAAAGCAAAGAACATATTGAGGCACTTTGTCTCTGAGAACCAGCAACTTTGATACTAAAGTTCTAAGATAACTCTGGGGCCAAGTCTTACAGGTTTGACATAACAATAGCATCAATGACTTTGCCTGGGACCTTTGAGATCAGATCCAGGGAAATGCCGGTTAGGACAGATCAAAGTCCCATCGGGCCAGCCCTGGGCACAGCAGTCCTTCCCTACTTAGCCCTTGCCTACCGTTGTTCTCCCTATCCTGGGAGGAAAAGGCAACATTACCATCCCCATCCCTTTCCCTAGAGAGCAACTGAATTAAAGAAATTCATGGCATAGACGTACAAAACCATGCAGAACACATTCTGAAGGAAAAAAAATCACTACCATTCTAGACTGGCCCCCAAGGAGAAGTAAGGCAAAGAAGAGACTTACAATATGAGGAAAGGTTAAATCTGGAAAAGGTTCTCAGCCCTCTACACCTCTCCATAAACAGTCATTGCAGTGTCTAAGGATTTCAATAAAATATCAAATAAAAAAGAAAGGGAGAATTCCAAATTACTAACAAATGTTGAGAATTCACAATTCCTCCCTCTATTCCTTTACAACATGTTTATTTCGACTTGCATTTAGAATTTATTTAATTCTGCCCTGCAATTAATTTTTTACATGTTTATTTTTCCCTAGGTTGAGCTTTCCCTAAAGGCACGAGTCCTGAATTATTCATTTTTCTATCACATAACACCCCATTGCTTCCCAACTGCAGTATCTACCTGGTATGCATTAGGCACAAAAAGCAGCTGTATAATTTTACCCTATCATGACTGCATTCTTTATTTCAGTGATTTCCCCCACAAAGTCCTATCTTTAAAGAGTCAACTTGATAGAGTTCAAAGCTTCCGAAGAGAATGCTGATCCCGAGATATGTTTTAGAAGCAGAAATTTATACTGCCAAACAGATTTGAAAAATTGGGCATACTTTATGCTCCTTTTGCAAAATCACAATGCATATTAACAGATTAAAGGCTCTGACAAGACTTGCAATGAAGAGGTCACTTTTTTGTTTGAATCCTATCTATTGACACACTCTGGAATTACCGTTCTTTGGAACTTTGCTACTCAAAATATGGCTCATGGACCAGCAACACTGACATTACCTGGGGCTTGTCAGAAATGCAGGATCTCGGGTGCCCTTCCAGCCTGGTTGAACCAGAGCCTGATCTTTAACGAGATACCCAGGTGAGTCACATGCCCACCAATGCAGAAAACACCTGAGGAAACTCTGGTGTACAGGAAAAGGCTTTAGCTTGGGAACCACCTGATTCCATCAATTACAAAGTATGAGATGTTCTGGGAGAAAACTTGCATGGTCGTTGTAAAGATTAAATAGGATAATATACCTAAATAGCCTGGCATATAATAAATACTAAATAAATTATGGCAATTTATATTATGGCCATTATTCATGCTGCACATATATTTCATGTATTATATATTATATAATTATAGTTATTCATTTGAACTGATCAACAGAATCGATTTGTTAATAGTACTGATTCTAGAAGGTTAGTATAATTAATGTATACTTCAGCCAAAGGAAAATTTTATAACCCCCAAAGTTCCCTTTTACTTCCTCTTTGAAGGAGCTGTTTTTACTGCAGGGAATCTATATTTTTAGAGGAATAGGAAGATGTTTTATGCAAGTCTGAGATGTTTCTTTTCAGATTGCCTCCCTCCTTTCCTCTGGTGCAAAAAAGGAAGGCTCAGAATTGGAATTTAAGTCTCACGCCTGAAAGGTTAGATTCCTGAGGACCACAGCTTTTATGCTATTAAATTAATGCCCTAATATTTAATTAGCGATTCAACTTCAGTTTATCTTAGGCATGTATAAACAATATCCATTTTTTTTAAAAAAAAATCACACCACCCTGATTTTCATATTTCATTTAACAGAGATTTACTGAGCTATTATCAGAAAGAAAACTATACAAAAGTCAGTTGGGGAAGGGGAGAAACTAAATGAGGAAAAAATATAATTAGCAAGCAAATATCCTTTCTGTCTACATTTTCTATTTTTACAACATTATTTATTATGCATCCTGTGTGCTCCATTTGTATTTTGTACCAACAAATGCTTTAAATGGCCAGAACACATTCCATCTTTTTTCTCAGAATTTTAAGTAAATAAAATTCCTAGAAATGTATTTCAAACTCTCTCTCTATAATCTCTCTATATTATGGGTTTACGTATTATATATCTCTCATATATGTATTATAATAACAGGATCAGAAGGTCCTTTTACAATTACTTCTCTTTAAATCTTATATTTTCTTAGAGGTAAAAGAGACACACAGAATATTTCCTAATAGGATATTTCAGAGGCCTGGGAAGATTAAGGAACTCACTAAGGGATGTATGGTGTTTTGCAGGCAAAGCCAGGATAAGAACTCAGGGTGTTGCTGTTGCTGTTGTTGTTTTGCATTCTATTTCTTTGCTAAACCTGCTATGGTATCAGCACTAAGTCTTCTGGAAGTTTTGGTTCTGAAGTGTGTGAGTCTGCATGTTCTTCAAGTAGCTCAGCTAGTTGGAAGCTTGACTGCCTGCCTTACGCAGAAACCACTTCCCCCTCCACGTGGCCATTAGGGTGAGTCCAATCTTGACTCTAGGAGCATGGGATGTGTTCTTCCATCTCTAGAGTACATCCGGAGATGTACTCTAGAGAAAACTTTGTGAGAGGAGAGGCCAGGTATTTTGTGAAGTCTTTACAACTTCCTATGTATGCTTAATAAATATCAAGTAAAAACAAAAATGCTGTTAAGAGTTTACTTCATCCTAGAGCTGAAGAGGGTAATATTTTAAACTTCTTTATTAGCAGTATTGGCAGTCTATATTCATCATGCTTCAAGGACTCTTGTTATCCATCTCGTGGAAGTCTGGGTGACGCAGTGCGCCGTGATGCGTGGATGCTTTTCCTCCATTTTCCCTCCATTTCATTCTCCCCATATGGCATCATATCCATTTATGGTAATCCCACATTGGATGACAGGCTCTCAGGGTTTCGGTTACTTATACATACCATTTCTTCTTACTTATCTGTCCCATTTCTAGCATTTATTTTTGTTAAGAAAATGCTCGTTCATTTTATTTAACTTATTTCACTGCCAATTTGATGGCCCCCCCAGTTTGATCATATAAATGCATGTTGCATACCCCAACTGCTCAAGGGCCTTTTTAACATGTCCATACATTCTTACATGCAACACAGCACATAGGAGTAAGATGTTGCGCTTTTTCCCTACAATGCCATTATTTTTGTGTAAGGAAAGAAGTAGGCTTCAATTTTTATCACCGATTAGACACAAGCAACGATCAAGAAATTCAACTACTGGTCTTTTGTCCTAAAAATGTGTTCAGTTTATTTCTGTCAAATGTCACAGACTGTCAAAAGAAAGTCTGCACAGGTTCCTTGTCTGCTGCTATAAACAATTAGCATTACAAATGTCATAACTAGAAAATAATAAAGCATTAACCGGACCTGACCCTGAACAGGGCTTACTGCCCTAGAGCTGAGTGCATAAGCAGCAGGAGGGGTATAGGAACCCGCGGCAAAGGACCCCGGCGTTTCCCAGGAGGAAACGGAGGGCGGCAGAGAGGACAGAGACGGATTCCTAGGCTGCTTGAGTAGACAGAGACCTGCAAAGAGGTTTGCTGCTTTCACCGTAAAAAATCAACATTTATCACAAAAAGACTAGTGCTTTCTGGAACCATCTGGTTAAGGTACTCTGTGACAGTACAGTCTGCTCTTCTCTAAGATGAGGAATCTCCAAGGTCTCTTTCATTTTCGGACTTTTGTACGTCTACGACTCTGGATGGGCCAAGGACTGTTCTTTTCTGGTGTACCCTGAGCTGTACGGAAAAAGACAGAGCCTTTGGAGAGTCACGTTATTTCACCTCAGTGGTGGCCAGTCGAGTGTACGACTAACTTCCTTCACATGATCACACTTGTTATCCAACAAAATGCAATTTCTGGCTCATTGAACCACATTCTCGTGAACAGTAACTATGTGGGCGGTGTCTTTACCTGTTCAGAATTTGTCAAGCCGCAAGATAAATCGGATGAGAAGTGGCCAGAGAATAGCCTCTTCCTGTGAAAGTGATTGTGTTGAGTTCATGTAGCCGAATTTATCAACCGATTTTCCTACAGTGGGAGATTTACATGTTCACGTAATTGTTTTCCGTTGCAGAAGAACTGTGCTAAGCATCTGTATGTACACACGGAAAGGAGATTAAGCGATTCAGAGAAGCGGGGTTTTGCCCAGCAGCTATGGCAAAACTCCTTTGGATTTCCTCGAACCCCTCCTAGACCTCATCACCTTGCCCACGCCCAAGTCTCACGCCAACACACACAGTCCGAGCAGCCAATCGGCCCCGTAGAACGCACCAGGGAAGGCAGAACAAGTCAGGTGGGACTCTCTCAACGTTCATCCACCACCCGGCTTCTGTGCTAATTCTTTCCTCTTTTCCTTCTGTTCTAATGGAACTATTCTTCATGCTAAGAATAATTCTCCTAATTAGTATCCATGTAACACTTTCTGCCCAAATTTTTAACATCCACTTCAAGGAGCCCTATGAACTTACAAGTCTTAAGGAGGTATACGAAGCAACATAAAATAGATACCTGGATGACGGTGGCACAGTAACATAATTACTAACTCCTGCACAATGGGGAAGGAGTTGGCAGATCATCAGTTTATGATATCGATGCCCACCTCACCCCTCAAGGATTTGATGAGATATAAGCTTCACTGAGGGCACAGGTCATAGATTGTCTTTTATATTCCCAGTGCCAGAACATGGAAAATAATTAGCAAGGATTTTTTTTTTCCTGAATGTTGCATGAATTCATAGAATTCATTGCAGTACTTTTTTGGGGGGTGGGGGGGGCAGCTCTCCAGACCACAAACGGTAATATTCACCGCCTCCCATTTCATAGAATTTTCAAAGCACTCCTACATGTATTCATGCATTTGGGATTACTATTTGTTCTACATAGTATTACAGAGACCTCTATGTTTGTCTAGGCTATGTTGTGAATTAGCTACATGACTTAAAAGATTTGAGTTCATTTCTCTGGAACTACTCAATTTTATCATCTGTGAAATGGAAATAATATTTCACAGAATAGCTGTGAGGTTTAAATGATATTATATATTCGTGATACACTGAAAAGTCAAGAGTTATTTAAAGGCTAGGCGTTCTTTTGTATGCCTCAAATCAGTTAGCACAGTACCCATTGAAAACCTACGAATGTTAATAACCTTTGTCACATTTTTCATTTGCAGACTCCCAACAACAAGGCTATTGCTTTTGTTTCAGTTTAAGGCAGTGGTTGTTCTTTTTTTATTTGCATGTTTTCTTTGTTACAACATGATAATTTTCTATATGTGTACCTTGTTCTTCCAGAAAAATAAAAAAGCAAACAGGGAAAAAGGGAATAAGGTTTCTTCATGGGCTCCATTTGTAGCATTTTAATAGCTTTTTTCCTTAAAA
>RJWJ010011220.1:0-44909 GCA_004363605.1 Indri indri
AAAAATAAGTCCATCCACCAGTTTTACCCTTTTCACTTGTAAGCATCGTACAATTCAATTAAAAAGAGGCTCATTAACATAAGTATACTATTATTGTCCACCAATATTGGATTTACTGCACCTCTATGATGATTTAGGTCTGAGATTGGTAAACTATGATCTGTGGACCACATTTGGCCCTATTTTATATTATCCATAAGATAAGAGTGCTTTTTCACATTTTTAAATGGTCGAAAAAGATCAAAAGAAGTATACTATTTCATGACACATGAAAATTTTATGAAATGAAAATTTCAATGTCCATAAAGTTTTATTGGAACTCAACCTTAACCATTCATTTATGTATTGTCTATGATTGCTTTCATGCTACAAAAGTGGAGTTGAGTAGTTGCAACAGAGACTAGATAGCCCACAAAGCCTAAAATATTTATTGTCTGGCCCACTACAAAAAATGTTTCCTGTTTCTAGACCTAGACTCCCATGTTATCCCACTATCTCCTGGATTCTTACAATAGCATCTCTTCAGATGATGAGATATCTTTAGTCCCATAAGGCCTATGGCACCATGCTTGGCCATGTCACCGTTTGCTGACCTTTTGCATTCAGGATAAACTTTATTCTTTCTTGGTAAAAGCTTCATTCTTTTCCTGGTTACCAGCTGCTGTTTGTCTAATCGATAACATTATTTATCCAAAGCATTCACACCTCTTTCTGAGCATGTTTGCCTCTTACCGTGGAAAACATTTCTAGCACAGATCTTGCTAACAGAAACAATAATAAAAAAATGAAATGCATCTAAACATAACAAAAGCATCCAACTTGTGGCAATTTTCTTCTAAGAAGTCTTTTTTACTTAGGAGATATAAGTCCTATAATGAAACTACTTTTGGAAGCTCCCTTCTAACTTATGTTTTTAGGTGTTAGTTTTTGTTTTTCCACAGACAGTATGGAGAGAAGAGAAAGCTCTGTGTGTGTTGGTGCTTTCCAGCCAAGAGCTAGTTTAGCTTCCAGTTGAATAACTTTTAGGTGAGAAATAGAATCTCAAACAATCACCATGGATTATACTTGACATTAAAAATGAATGTCATGGTAATTTTCTGGACTGCTTTGTGATTTAACTATCTCAGTTAGTAGTTATACCATGGTTCTAATGAGTTGACAAGCATGAGCTTGTTTCTTATATAGGCTAATTAGCTTTATGCTATTCTTTGGCAACACAGACTCCAATTTGTCCCAATGTTTTGCTGGTCCAGCTTCTTGTTCACACAGGAGGTAAGGCAATACAGTGAATAAAATCAGTAAAATTAATTTTATAGCTTTTGTTCACATTCTAGAACAAACTTTATTTTATGCATTAATAAAATATTGAAATTATATTTTAATATTTATAAAAATTATTATTCTAGACTATGTAGATAGATATAAACTCAATGGCAAAAAATAAACAATGAGACATTATTACTAGTTAAGTCCATGCCTATTAATTCTAGAACCAAGTGTTTTTGGAATTATATCATTGTTGCATTTTATTACTTTATTTACTCAATAAATCAATTAAAGATTTATGAAATAAAATTTATTAAAGAAATTTACTCAAGCTCTACTTAAATTTTTAATTAAACTGTGAGTTAAAACTTTTAATATGTCTATATATCAAGGTCAGTCATATGTAAGGAATTACAATTGTGTTAATGATATTCTAAAGTTTGATTTTAATTATTTATTTTTAAATAATGAAAAAAGACAAGATAAAATGAGAACAGGGAGGTATATCCCATTATATACTCTAAATTTCATGTAACTTATATACTTTTATCAGTAATTATACACTTGTTTTGTATAATTTAGATTCCTTGCCTAAGTTTTATACATCCAGTTTACAAGACATTATACTTAAATTACAAATATGTTTCTCATTATTCACCCTAGCACTGAAGGTTTATGTTCATGGAAACTGAGAGCAAACATTGCATTCCTATCATTAATGTTATGGAACTCACCTTAATATTATGAAGGGAAAATATCTGACAAATGCACCTAAAACTTGACTGTATCCTAATCTGTCTATATCCAACAGCTTTTCTTTACCTAAGCCTTGAATATGATATCGCCTGAGAAAATGTAATCTTATTAATAATCCTCTATTTAAAGTATAAAAAGTGTTTAAACAAATTAATGTAATTAGATTCTCTTAAGATTAAAAAATGGGAAAAGAGGTAAATGAAGATAAATAGTGCACAGTTTTACCAAATGTACAGAGTGTTCCCAGGACTAGAGCCCTATGTAAAAATTCTGTTGTTTCTGTTGCTTTCTGTGTATGTTAAGAAATTATCTGAATATATATTCCAGGGTTCTTATGCTATTTTATGATATTAGGGCCAAGGAACACATTCATTTCTTTAACAATTTGAGCTCCTCTTGCCTGCCAGATTAATATGAAGAGTAGTGACTCCGGGAATTTAGAAATAGACTTTCCACTTCATTAACATCTATAAATTACTTACAAATAATTATATAAAAAATTCTCTACCATTACCTCTTGGAAATAGTAAGTATTGACATGTGCTCTTGGCCCAATTCCATGCCAAGAATTACCATATGTGTCCTTACTCATAGCCTTTATTTTCATAAAAGAATATCACCTCGTGTTCCTTTTGGTTCATTGTTAAAGCCAAAGGGTCTTCTCTTACCTATAATTAAAAATATTATACAATATCTCCATGAATTCTACTGTATATTTTCTATGAAAGATATTGTTTTAAAACATATTATTGTCATAGAATATTGTCTGAAGGATATTCAGAACCTCTATTCCTTCAGATTCTATATTCTAATTGTATTTCTAGTTTAAACAAGATAACCTTGTTCTCATTTTCCCAGGCTCAAAATATCAAAATATCAAGGTTGGTCCTCTGTCTTCTCTTTCGGCATCAAGTCTGAGGGTTATCTTGTCCAGACTAGAACATTATATAAAATTCATAATGTGACAACTCCAAGATTTTTTTAGTCTTTCTCAAGAAGGACTCATATCTGCAACTGGTTGTCAATAGCTTCATTTGACATTAAATAGGAATCTCAAGCTTAACATATCTATAATTTGAATATCTGATTCCCATCCACTTATTAAAATATTGCTGACACAACTACCCTCCATCTCTTTGTATGGATTCCCTTCTTTCAGTTACTTAGGCCAAAAATTTGAATCTGCCTAGATTCTATTTTTTCTCTCTCACAAAATATCTAAGCCACCACTTAATCTTCTCGGTTCCACCTTCAATACATAGAAATGTATGCATGCAAATATGTATGTATATATACATGTGTGTACATGTGTGCACACACATATAATTATGTATGTGCTTTCCATTTTGTCTGACCCCTCTCTATCTTTCTGAACACATACTGCTCTCCTGTTTTCTTTCCTCCAATTGCGCTGATCTGTGATTGTCTTCAGAACTCTTCCTGGCATAGTCTTCTCCCAGAGATCTTCATGAATCACTCTTGCACTTCGTTTAGGTCTTTGCTCAAAATCTCATCTTATTATTGAGGCCTACCCCCAGCAGCTACATTACATGAAATCCCCTATTGTTGACTTTTTCATCAATAGCACTTACTAACAGACAAATTATCACTCTTCTCCCTTCTCTAGAATATAAACTTTATAAAAGGAGGGATTTTGTTTTATTCTCTGCTCTTTTCCCATTGGTTGGAACAGTCACAAACACATAGTAGACATTCAATACATTTTGATGAATAAGTGAATCAGACTAACCAAGGAGTGAAATTAGATAGCAGAAAACTTCATGGCAGTGACCTGAAAAATATGCTGTAGGATAACTATATTGGCAAGCCTATGAGACAACACTAACACATTGGGACTTCCAAAATTTGTTAAGCTTGATTGAAATTAGGTTACTGTATAACCGTAGAAGTTGGTGTTACAGAGTCAAAGAAATGCTGTCTTTAGTATTTTCTTTTTTTTTATTTTTATTTTTTTATTTCAGCATATTATGGGGGTACAATTGTTTAAGTTATGTATATTGCCTTTGCCCCTCCCAAGTCTGAGCTTCAAGCCTGTCCATCCCACAGAGGGTGAGCACTATGCTCACTAGGTGTGTACATACCCGTCCCCTCCTCCTCTCTCCCAACTGCCTAACAGCCGATGAATGTCTCTAGTATTTTCATTATGACTCTATCATAACTTCAGAATATGGCAGCTGTAAGAAAGCATTAGTTATACAAAAGATGTTATGTTATAGCATTTTTTTCCTATACAGAAACAATATTATTTGTGAGCTTCTCTTTGAGAGCTATCAATAAGAAGTATTAAACACTTTGCATCAAACTAGGAAGCATATTCTTCAAGAATGGACAGTACAAGCAATCTACCTGGCTTTGTGTCTCAACTCTGTTACTCCTACCTGTATGGCCTTGGGCAAGTCTCCTCATTTTCTGGCGTATCAGCTTTCTCAACTATCAAATAGGAATACAAATAGTACCAACCTCGTAAGTGAAGCTTAAGTGAATTAATGCATTTAAAGCTTTTAGCATTCAGTTAGCTGTCAAAGAAGCTTTATTACTTATGATATTTTCTAATAAATTTGTACTAAAATACTAAAAGCAATCATAGAAGTTATTTTAAAAATACTAATCATGGCCATGTATCACACAGGTAAAAACTTGACTTTAATATTTAATTCAATTATGGGCAAAGAAGAGCAAGAAAAAGTAAAAAAAGCTAATCATGATATTTCAGACTTTGAGAAGTAAGCTCCAGCCCTTGCCTTTAGAATTATGAACTTAATAAAAGAAAGTAAGCTTTACTTATTCAGTGTGACTCCAGCCACACCATCACTTTTCTTGGAGATGTGGTTGAAAATAACAGAACATTTGAAGAGGGCTTGAGCACTGACAGGATGGCAGCTCCGTGATCCAAGTTAAAGACAGCACAATTGGAAGCATAATTCTTTTTTGTGGTTGATGTTAAAAAAGAGAGGAAAAAAAGTGATTTCTCACTAAAAAAAAATTCCCTTTATGTTATTGTTAGAGCCAGAATGAAGGAGCTGAGTCATCCACCTGTTAAATCACGATGTTTTAAACTTCATCTACTTTCAGAATATATTTGAGAGTGGGCTTTTCATTAGTCATATCTGAAGACACTACGTGGTTCTGAAATTCAGCCTATAGACACATAGTGTATATAACTGATACTTATTACAAAACTCTTTCTCCAATTTCTAAGTCTATTTAGGAGTTTAGGTGGCCCTACATTTCCTGTACGCCCTTCTAAACCTAAATTAAAGTCAGCTGGGAAAGACACATTTGCAATTAAGGGATTTTAGTGATTTTGTCCTATGCAAAAACATCATTTGTGAGATTCTCTTTGAAATCTATCATTAGAAAGTATTAAGCACTTTGTATCAAACTATTATAATTGCACATTAATAAAAGTTTCAACACATTCAAATTTATAAAGTGAGTTCTCTGATATTATTTGTAGATTTTTGTTGAATATTAAGGATGAAAATGAGACCAACAACATTATGTGATACTCAGATTTTGCTTTTCCCCCCACCAATGTACTATTTATTGAATTTATGCTTTATTTGAAAACGGTGGTAGATTGTTTTACCCTAATCGTATTAGCATAATATAATTGATACTAATTCTTGTTTAAAATAATAAAGCTTTAAAAATAAGTATAAAATATATGAGAATGACTTCAGAAAATACCCTAATACAGTCCTCCTTTTCTTTTGCAAAGTATTAAATGGATTATTAAAGAATTTGATTTGTTTTTCATTGTATGAGAAGCACAGGAAATGGTTATTTGAGTACATTTAGTAGGTTTTCCCTTTGTTTGAGTTGGAACTTGCACTGGGACACTGATAAGATACTGTATTGGCTTACTGGAGGAGATTTTAAAGTTTTTCTCCTAATTAAAAAATAAATAAATAGAGCCCAACCCAAGAGTGAAACTTCAACACAGAGATGGATAGATATACTTGTGTGCCTTTTAATGGAGTCAAGCTAACATTAAGCACTAATAGGCAAGTCTCGAAGCAGAAAACTGTGTGCAGCAGTCCCCAACCTTTTTGGCACCAGGGACTGGTTTCATGGAAGACAATTTTTCCATGGACAGGGGATCGGGGTGGTGGGGAGTGGAGCTCAGGCGGTGATGCGCGGGCCTGGTTCTTAACAGGCCACAGACCTGTCAGGCCTGGAGGTTGGGGACCTCAGCTTGTATTCATTAAGGGGGGGGAAAAAAAACTATGTGAAGAGGAAAAAATTATGAGTTGTTGTAAAGGTATAATTGCCTACCAGATATAAAAGTGTTATTATAACAGCACAATAGTAGTGCTGGAATAAATAGACAAAACATTAGAAGACAATAGAGAACCTAGAAATAACGGAATGAATATGAGAATTTATAATACATGAAAAAGTTGACATTTCTTTTCTGTGGGAAAAGAATGGATTAGTGTCTGTGTGTCTGTGTTCATGATAATCAACAGCCATTTGAGGGAGAAAATGGTTTTTATTTACAACTCCCATAAAAATTATGTATTTGTTGAAGATTTTAATTATAGGTAGTAAAAATTTAATAGTACAAGAAGAAAATTGAAGTTGATATACTTACAGATTGAGCATCACTAATCCAAAAACCCTAAACCAAAAATGCTCCAAAATCCAAAACTTTTCAAGTGCTACATGACACCACAAGGGGAAAATTCTACACCTGACCTCGTGGGATGGGTTATAGTCAAAAATATGTTTCATGCAAAAATTATTAAAAATATTGTATAATGTTACCTTTTGTGTGTGTATATGTGTGTGCATGTGTGTGTATATATATGGTATATGTGAAATATAAATGAATTGTATGTTTAGACTTGAGTCCTCTCCCCAAGATATCTCATTATGTATGTACAAGTATGCCAAAATACAAAAAAATTCATAATCAAAAACACTTCTGGTTTCATATATTTCAGATAAGGTATACTAGATCTGTATATGTACCTGCATATATTATACTATATGTCATTTGCATATAAATGTGATTATTACATGATTAAACAAACTTAAAGACGTGTTAACTGAGATTTACATTTAAAAATTCATAAAAGCTCTTGAAAAGATGAAATGTTTATAAATATATAGCATGTCCATGTGTTACATGCATTATCATATATGTATATTATGTGTGTGTTGGTGTGAGTGTGTAATTTTCATAATCTTAGGGGAAAGTGGGCCTTTTTAAATTTGATACTAAACTCAAAATTCCTGAAGTGGAAACAGATTTGACTATAAAACAACTAAAGCTGTATGCCAGAAAAAGATAAAATACACATGAAAAATTATAAAAAGTTTGTAACTGAGAGTTATTTGAGTATACGTATTAAAATCTTAATATGTATATAGATCTTAGAAATCTACAAAAATGATAAACTTTCCATTAGAAAAATGGGTAAAGGCCATAAAGAATTCATTTAAAAAGAAATGAACTCCAATTCAACTCCTGTTGAATTGGCAAGTATTGATAGTTTCAATATCACCAAGAGTATGGAGAAATAATCATCTTTATATAATGTTGATATAAGTAAAAACTAGTGAAATATTTTTGGAGGACAGTATGGCAATATGAGCCAAAATTTAAAATATGTGTATTTTTATTTACTTAGCAATTTTCCTTATAGAGATTTATCCTGAGGAAATAATCAGGCAAGTGATTAAATATCTATGCCCAAAAATAGGAATCACACTGCTGTTCATTTTTATAATAGTAAAAAATGATAATAATTCAAGCATCCAACAATAGGGAATTTGATTTTTAAAAATTTAGTGTTGTCAAATAATAGAACACTCTATGTTCATTAAAAATTTGCTGCAGAGATATACTATGGACTTTGAAAGCTCTCATAATAGATTTTTTTTCTAGAAAAAAACTGGCTATAAAATGGCAGGAAAATATGATATTCATTTTGTTGTATATATTATATAAACTTATATGTGTGAGTCTGTGTGTGTGTGTGTGTATGTATGTACCATCGATTTGTTAATGGTAGTTTGTTAATGGTAGTGGTTAAACTAAATAAGGTTTCTGCTCTCATGGAGCATATCTTCCACAGAGGAAAGTCCAACAGTATATAAATAAACATACAAATCTAAGATAAATTCAAATCTGACAATGAATCTCATAAAAAGAAAGGAAAATGTCTGCATTAGAGGAAGCAGTGAGCACTTATAAAGGGAACTCTGGAAGGATGTCTTTGAACTGATACTTAAAAGAGGGAGCCAGTCATGAAAGGACCAAGGAATAGAGCCTTCTAGGAAGAGGTTTCCAAGGCTGTAATTCTAGGGCTGGAACAGGCTTTCAGGGCCGGAGCAGAAGGCCTGTGTGGTGGTGGCACCCGAGCAGTAAGAAGGGTGAGAGAGAAGTTCTGAGACGTTGGCGGTCTGATGGCTCTGGTGGGTCATGAGTATACAAAATAAAAGGGCGATTTTGAATCCAAGTGCAAATTATGAATGAAACAGGATTTCATTTTATAGTTACCCAAACTGAGAGGAACAATTTTATAGTTAAAATTGCCTTGCTTTGAAAAGTAAAAATTCAGATAGAATCTTCAGCATTGCCTTCCCAAAACAACACTGTTTTGCCTTCCTTAACAGTTTAATTTAACAGGGATTTGGGTTCATTGAATCACAGCTAATTGTAAAGCCTTCAAAATTAGCAGAATTCTTCCATTAAGGGCCCAGTGATTATGTTTATTACTATTTGTGGCCTGATTTGTTATTAGGTAAAGAATGCTGTTACAGTGTAATCTCATGCATTTTAACAGCTGTGTTATTCCCAATCATTTGAAGAAGGCTGTAAACTGAGTCTCTTGTGTTAACAGAGATTGTCTAAACACAGTAGATAGTAACAATCAATTTTATTTTAAGTTGCTTTGCAGAGATAATGAGACTACATAATTATTTTACTGCAATTGCATGTCACTATTGTTTCATATTAACTACATAAATCTTAGTTGTAATTTTTCTACAAGTAATATTTTTTTCAAAATAACTTGAGAAAAGTTTTCATATGAGGTTCATGTACTTACAAGTAAATTTTACCTTCATTTTTCTTAATTTTACAACAACTGGTAGATGGTTTTTACAAATAGATGTTGAGCATCTTAAGCCATTTTCAATTTGATTTTATATCATATTACCATCTTCTATATTTTAATATTTCTCAAAATTAAAAAAAACTAAAGATAATCAGAATGAAGATAATTGCTATGCATTTCCACCTGATGTTTATTTTGATTTTGCCTTTAGCTTTAACATATACAAAAGTGCTATTAGAAATCAACAGATTCAAAGGAAAGCTATTATACATAAATCAGAAAAATATAAGTATTTTTGTTTGATGATTTTCTGGGGTTACGGAAGCAATAAAAGTAACACAGTAAATAGGCTCATAAACAATAAAAATGATTATGAAATTCTCCACTAGAGCAGTACAATACTGTAGAGGCTTTCCAGATTTAATTAAAATTATGAAATACACTTTCCTTTGATGAAATCACATTTCAAAAAGTACTCAATGCCTTCCCACATGTATGAGACAATACTTATGAGCTACACAATTCCAAACTTTTATGATTTTTATTTACACTACCTATTGTTTTAGAGAGGATTTTATGGACTCAGGGTTGAACAATCTCTAATATTCTAAGTTGCTGCTATCCCATTCCTGCAAAATAGTATTAACTTGTTTAAAACTTTTTAGAGCAGCAATGTTTAATAGAAATGCAATGTGAGCTACACATGTAGTTTTACATTTTCTAGAGGTCACATTTAAAAACAAGAAAATGTGAAGAGGGAAAATTAATTTTAATATTTTTATTTAAATCAACATATCTAAACTATCATTTCAATATGTGGCAGTAGCCACATTTCCAATGCTCAGTTGCCATCTGTGGGTAGCAGCTGCTGAATTGGGCAGTATAGTTTTAGAAAGTTCATTGGTCTATGACTGTAGACAGTCCCTACAGACTTTACTTTCTTCAAAAGAAAAACTACTTTTCAGTTAGCAAAAATGGTTAACGCAGTGGAAAAAAGTCAATTGTCTGATAAGACAGTTTTGCATCATAAAAAAAAAAACAACGGAATCACTTTGTTTAGTTTGAGTTTTTGCATTTTTACCTTTCGGTATGTTTCTTTGGCTCTGTGTGGACCAAGTCTTCTATGCCCCAAGAACCTATTACGTTAATACACTGAGATATTTCCAACCCATATCTTGGACTACTTCCCATTCCATATTCCATAGAAATCTCATTTTTTCTGTATGACTATTCAAAGACATAGGCCTGAGAGAATATCCTCCTATCTGTTATATGCTTCTCTCTTTTTATTGGCAGCCAAAACTCTACATATCAAGGCCTCTCTGAAATGGCGTATCCTCTGTAAATTCATCTCAGACTCCACCAGGCAAAACCAGTTGACTCCACAATAGTGGAGCTTTCACATCATTCCTTTTATGTCATTGGTTGCAGCGTATATTGATTTGGGGTTTATATTCCTTCCCTCTTCCTCCAACTGTACTGTGGACACTCTATGAGGAAGTAGTGTATCTTACACATTTTTGCCAGCCTGACAACAGGTAGATGCTAGACACAAGGTATGTTTTTAATAAATATTTATATATTATATTTAAATTGCTATCCCAAAGTATTACATCCCTTGACTTTTTTTAGGCAATTTATAGGAAAAATTCAGAATTGAGGTTGTCTGTGGCTATTCATATTCCCAAGGCACATGAACCTTGAATATGCACATGTATAAGTAATTTGATTTTGCTATTAGTGAGGTCTATTCTTGTACTTTATTTCATCTGATCTCATTGGTTCTCACTTTTTGGAGGGTCATGGATGTTCCAGGTCACTCTCATCAAAGAGACTCATTTGCTGTTATTAAGATTTATTAAATATTTTACAGCTATGTTTCTCATCATGAAGTCATTTTATATATCCCTTTCACTCTTTATTCTTCAAAAATATTATAACCTTTTCAAAAGCAATGGACATTTTATTTTCACTCAATCTTTCCATAACGCCAAAGAGTATTCTGGTCATAGAATAGGTAGTGTGTTCCATAAATATTTGTTGATTAACCAATAATATTTCTGCATAACAATTATGTTTAATATTGAAAGTTTACTAAATAGAATACAGTTAAATCTTTTTATATTTTATAATTTATGTACCCTACAATTATTTAAATGTATGTTGAATATCTCTTTCATTCTTCAGTTGACTCATTCAGCATATTGAATGCTACAAAATCCAAGATACATACTAGATACTGAGCATGTGTTAGTAAATACAAGGGACAATATCCTACCCTTATGTATTTTATCATATAATGAGAAATACATACAATGAACAAATAAGCAACAAATAGATATAAAACTATTTTGTTCTTAATTAAATTTAGGAACAAATATTAATAGTTGAGAAACAGAATAAAAAGGGTAATTAACATAGTTGAAATGGACAAAGCCTCTGTGAGTAGGCTACACTTAAACTGAGATCTGAAGGATTAAGAAAGAAGTGCCCAGAGAAGAGCAGGAAAAAGGGCCTTCCAGGCAGAGGGAATAACATGTGTAACACAGAGCTTGGTGCACAGTGGGATTTAAAAGATAGTCAGTGTATCTAGGACTGAGTAAGCCAGTCGTGGGAGGGGTGTGAAATGAAGGTGGAGGTGTAGGCAACGCACAGGATTATCCTGGCATTTTTATGCCACAATAAGGAATTTGTATTTATTTAAAAGGTATTGAGTAATGAAGAATATGATCTATACTTACCAGAGAAGTCTGCAGAAGCAAGTGGAGGAGGAGAGCAAGACAGCATATGCAATAATAATGGGAGACACAGTTTAGGAGTTTCTGTGATAGAAGATAGTGGTTTGGTCCAGAGTTGTAGCACTGGTGATGAAGAAAAGATGCCATACTTTGGAATGATTTGGGGAAGACATTGAGAGATAAGATGTGGGGATTGAGGAAGAATGAAGAATCAAGAATGACTAGCAGTTTTGCTGCTTTTGCAACTTGGCAAATGTTGAAATTTTTTTCAGATGGGCAAGACTAAGAGATAAACAAGATTAGGGGCTGTAAAAAAGAGAATTAATTTTTAAACTTATGCATTTTGAGGTGTGTGTCAGATTCCAGTGAGATGTCAGATAAAGAGAACGTTATAAAAATCTGGAGCTCAGAGGAGAATTTGTAAAAGTTTATATATGAAACTTATTGGCAGTAAATAATCTTTAATGTTACAGAACTGGATGAAAGCCCTTAGAAAAAAAGCATAAAGAAAGAAGAGATGATGTCTTTGGACTGAACACTAAGAAATGCCAATGTCTTAGGCTGCTCATGCTGCTATAACAAAATACCACAGACTGGGTGGCTGAAACATCACACATTTATTTCTCAAAGTTCTAGACACTGAGAAGTCCAAGATCAAGGTGCTGGCAGATTCCATTCTTGGTGAGGGTCCTCTTCTTGGCTTGTAGATGGCTACCTTATTGCTGTTTCCTCACATGGCAGAGAAAAAAGCTATGGTCCCTCTTCCTTTTCTTAGAAGGGCACTAATCTCATCATAGGGGCCCCACCCTTGTGACCTCATCTACACCTACTTACCTCCCAAAGACCCCACCTGCTAATACCATCATATTGGGATTTAGGGCTTCAACATATGAATTTTGGGGAAACACAAGTATTCAGTCTATAATAACCAGCATTTAGAACCAGGGAAGTAGCAGTTAAGCCCAGGAAGTGTAGTGTTATTGGATCCTTCCCCTTCCAAAAACCTTTCAATGGCTTCCTATAGCATTTTTAATAAAACCTGATATCCTTAGTATGGTCATAAATCCCAGTGTTTTGAAAAAAAGAATGTGGACAACTTTAGAAAATACTACTAATATCTAGTAAAATGGATGTACATAATTTAATGATGTCGACAAGATTGATTTCCCTGGTGTGGTGGGATTTGAAGCCAGATCAGAGTGGACTCATTAATACCATGTTGGGAAGTGGTGAAGACTTTAAAAATTTGGTTGTCAATGACAGTAGAAAAACTTAGTAGCTAGAGAAAGCAAATGGACTAAGAAATGATACATTTAGACTGGGAAATCTGTGGCACATTTGCATGTTGAAGGGGTGTATGTACAGACTACATCAGCTTGCAAAATTTCGGTTAGAATGTAGCACTAGACAAGAAGAGCAGCCACAGTGGCAGCAGTGGATCAAAGAAAAGAACTTAGGCCCCGGGTGTTTGCCAGCTGCTCTATTTTTCTTACTCCTACCCAGCAGCCAGATGCTAGAAGCAAGTGATAGGAAATGCCTGCTTGCATCCCACATTTTCTCTCACTTTCTCTCATTACCAGTCTGCTGTTGTTTCTGCTTCTCTTTCCTCACTTACCCAACACTTGTAAATCTAAGTTTCCAGCCACTTTCCTTTTTACTCTCTCTCTCTCTTTTTACCTTCTCATAAAGTGTATAGCTTACTCTTACAGAGTTAATTGAAATGAGCAAAAGAGACCAGTTCGGAGTTTATCGGAACAGTTATGTGACTGATGAAATGAAGCATAAGTCATAGCCTCTGTTTGGACAGTTTTAGTAGAGAACCACATGAATGTTTTTACAACACACTGAAGGAGAAAATGATAGAATATTAAGCAATGATTGATATTTATTTATTGAACACTGACGATATTTCATAAACTATTCTGAGTGCTTTATGTGAAATGTGCCATTTGAATCTCACAGAATTCATTTAGTCAGATATTATTTTTATCTTTCTTTTATAAGTAAATAGGTAGGTTAACTTTCTAATGCATTTAGAAAGTTTCGGAGCCAGGATTTGAACCCAAGTAGCCAGACATAAATTTAGGAAGTTCTACCTCCTAAATTCTACTGTTTCAGGGACCAGAAAATGGTGTGTGGATGGATGTACTAATAGAGTTTCAGCATTGTGTGGTTCCTTGAAGATAGTGCTCTCCTAACTCCCTCCAAATGCATGAATCAGTGAGACCCCAGCCCTGGTAAGAGGGCACCAGGTCTGTACCTAACACCTATAAAAAGTAGTAATAGTAGCAGCTATAGCAGCACACTTAGTAATAGATTACATTTGTACAATAGTGACAAAATATCAGGTACTGTAGCATTTCATCTGATTTTCCCAACAACCCTGTGCAGTGGGCACCATGATGGCCCTCATCTCACAGACGAGAGAAATATGATTCACAGTGGCTAATTTGCTACCTAGCCTCAACAATTTCACTCTGAAGCCCAAGTTTTCTGTCAGTCTCAAAATCTTGGACACCTTTACTAGTTCAAAGGTCTGACAGAGTTTAGTCACTTCACCATAGTCTCTCTTTGCTTTATCTTCTAAATCTTTTTACCCCAATTTGGGAGGAACTTGTCAGTGACATTTTATTGATTTTTATAGTCCATACACATAAGAAGTTTGAATGTTCTTGGTAAAGTTTATTTCCACACAAAATTTTTCTTTTCACTCAATTTTTACATCCAACTGATCTATTTAGATTTTAGTTAGCTTTTTTTTTTTTTTCTTGTTCTTCTTTCTCCATTGCGATTTTTGGTAATTGTTCTCTGTAGTATTTCTGTGGTAATTTTTGGTTATCATTTTACTTGTCGTATCCTTCTAAACACTGTATGCAGTTGATGTATTAATTCAAACATGATGCATAATGCCAGAAGTGGAGCTAGCAATCTTTAAATAATGCTAGACATTTGTTTTGAAACATATATCCCAGAACCATATGCTTTGGAATTTGCCAAAATAAATCAAACAAATAAAACCTACTCTGGGTGGAGAGGGTTTCCAAGTTCTATGTTTTTTTTTTTTTAATTCATAGTTTAATTTTCCACATGCTATGACAAATTTTACATTGGTAGAAGAAAACATCTTTGTAAAGTATGAGAACAGGAATTTTAAGTTTTTTTTTTTAATTTGAAAATGATAGATACACAGTAGGACTTTATATTTGATTAGGGACTGTAATTTTAAACTATTTTCATTTACATATCCAATGTCATCTCTGTTGTTACTTACTGTTAGATAGGTTATCTTTGCTTTAAAAATGAGGAGGCTGTAGTTCTCAGAGGCTAGCCTCAGAAAGCCAAACAGTTTTACTTTGCAATTTTGTGTAGCCAGAATTAGCATAGATGGCAAAGAAGTAACATCCAATTTTTTTTTGACATTCATCCCTTACTTAGTGATCAGTGAGTCCACACTGCTAACAACAATATCACATTGTATGTCATTGCCTCTCTGTGGGTCAGTTTTCTCATATAGAAAACAATAATAGAAGCAATAATAATACCTATTTTATAGGGCTATTGTGAAGGTTAAATAATCAATAACTAAACAAGCAATTATAAACTTACTGTAAAAACTAAATTTGTTAATAACAGCTTAGATTAGTGACTGAAACTTATTAAGCACAGATAAATGTTATCTTATTAAAATGTACTTTATTTTCATTTGCAGAAATTAGCAAATCATCCAGTGTTTGTCTTAAGTGAGTGAGCTTCTATAGGAAGCAGAGTTCTTAACTATATCTTATCATCTTACTTCATAGAGACAGAATTCATAAAATTGGGTTAAGGATAAAGTATTATTCTTTTCTATTACAGTATAAAACATTAAAACTTGAAAAAAAGAAGCAAATAAAGACCCATAACTAATTGTTGTGGAGTACACTGGATAGGGGATGGGCACGCTTATAGCTCTGGCTTGGGTGATGCAAAGGCATTATATGTGACCAAAATGATTGTACCCCCATAATATTTTGAAATTTTTTTAAAAAAATAAAATAAATAAATAAATTGGAAAAAAAACATATTGAAAGCTTGAGGAATTTGTTAACATACAAATTCCCAGGCCTAACCATAGAGATACTCATTCAGCTGCTTTGGGGTAGATCCCAGTAATCTGCATTTTTAATAATCGACCTAGGTATTTCTGAAATAGATGGGTCATGAATCAAGCTTCGAGAAATAACAATGCACTGCTTTCCTTAATAAATGAAGAATTTAACCCCCCCCCCCAAAAAGACATTTTTCTGATTCATATAAGAAAGAACTAAGAAAGTACTAGGTAGGGTGAAAATGATGGGATCCATAACCCTGAGTATTCCTCCTTCCACTCTTTCCAAAGCACAGTGAATTACCAAAAGGTATAGGACCATTTTGACAACCAAGGGAATACCTAAATGGCTAATGATATTTCCCCATTTTCTTCTTTAGTGACTATCCACATCCTATATACATCCTATAAACATGCTCAGATCTTGCCCATTACACAAAAAGAACCACTTTTGCTAGAAATGGAAATTTTTATCCACAGACCCACTGAGTCAGAAACTTTTGAATGAAATGTGGCATCTACATTTTTATTAGCTTCCTGGGTTACTCTTATGTGCAGAGAGATTTAAAACTTATTTAAGAGCTAAAATTAGCAGGCCTGGGTGATTGATTAAATGTGATGAAGAAAGAAATCATTCAGAGGTTCCCCAAAGTCTAGTCTGGGTGAGTAATAGTAGTAATATCAACTGAGGTATGAGGGGCAGTTGAGAAGAAAAGATGAGGTTTAAAGACATTGTATTTGAGATGCTGCAATGACAATAAGCACTAGAACAGATAAATATTTGGAAATCACCACTATATGTTGTTGCTTGTGATTCTCACCCTCTGAATGGGTGAGATCATCCTAGGGCATGAGAGGGTAAGAAGATAGATGGGTCAAGGATTAAACTCTGAGGAACACCAACATTTCAGGGGAGCTCAGGTGAGGACGCATCCACAAAGTAGTCTGAAAATGAATTGTCACAAGGTTAGAAGAAAATCCAATATTTTTGTGAAAGATGAAGACAAGTTTCATGGATTAAAATTTCAAAGAGTAAAGAGTCAACAATGTTATAGTAGTATGAACATCTGATGAGAATTTTATTTACCTATATATTGAGGTAATTATGCTCTTGGCAGGATAAGATTCACTAGAGTGATAGAAGCAGACACAGGTTAGGAATTGAATGATAAGTAAAGATACGGAGAAAGAAAAATGTGTATCACTCCTTTAGTCCTCCATGAACTAAAGAGGGATGGAGAGACAAGGAGATACCTGGAGGATAATTCAGGGTTAAGAAATGTATACTCAGAGACAAAATTGATACTGTTTAATGAATGTTGTTAGAGAAAAAGCATGGTGATGAAATCCACTAAAGGCAAACTTTTAGGTTTATGGAATAATGTTAGAATCCAATAATTTGTTTTTTCTTTCATTTGATTACACTTAACTAACCTACATCTAATTCTAATAATCAAGGAAGAAGCTAACTTTTGTTTTAGAGAGTATGTCATGATCTTTAAGTTTTCATATGCTCAACAAGAGCTTAGACTATTACTAGTACTATGAATAAAGTAATTTTACCACTACAAAATTTTGGTTACATAAAATCTTCATGGTGGATGGTGAAAGAAATCTTTAAATCAAGAAGACATTATCTCTGCAAAAAGTCATGTTTACACAATCTTAAAATCATTAAAATAAAATGCTAAAATATTTTTGATATATAGACATATTTATTTGAATAATTTTATATAATTTATCCCATAGTAAAGTCTTTACTCAAACCTATCAAAATTTTAAACTGCTATTGAAACAAGTCAATTTTGAGTCAGTATTCAAATGATCCCATTTTATCTTTCACTAATGTTCGAGGACATGGTTAGATCATTTACTCATTTAAAAAGGTTTATACTCTATGTAACACTTTTAGTAACTTTTTACAATTTCTTGAACACTATAGTGTTTAATTTCTAAAATTTTTCTGTGGTTTTATAATAGATCTATGGCCTGATTCTTCATATTCATTGATAGTGGCTTTTCTGAGTTAGAAGAAATAAGTCTGCTTTCAAAGCTTCATGGATAGTAAATATCTTAGTTCTACTAATATTTATAATAAAGTCCTTTGTGCTTAAATGCATTTTATTATAATATGTGGTAATCATCATGGAACATGCATTGGGTAACTCATATCCAGTCTATTCAAAACCACCACTTAAAAGAAGAAAAGGAATGAAACGTTTTGTATCCACTAAGTGTGTGTGTGTGTGTGTGTGCGTGTGTGTGTGTGTGTATGTGTGTGTGTATTATATATAGGGGTATGTGTGTCTGTATAGGTACACACTAGGTAGGTCGAAATTAATAACACCTCTAAATTGCACATCTTATACACACCCTTCTACAGGCATAGGAAATGGTGAAAATTTATGCAAACTAATTTGCAACAAATGGTTTGCTTCAGATGATAAATGAAATGTTCATTTCCTCAGGTTAATATTCATCTCTTCATATTCTTTCCTCTGATCCTTTATTCACAGCCATCCTTGTCTTAGTCTGTTTTGTGCTACTATAAGAGAATATCACAGCTAGGCTAATTTATGAAGAAAATAAATTTATTTTTTTGCAGGTCTGGAGGCTAGGAAATTTAATGTTGAAGGGCTTCATCTGCCAAGGACTTTCTTGCTGTGTCATCCCGTTGCGGAAATAAGAAGGGCAAGAGAGCGTGTGCCAGACAGAGAGAGGAAGAGGGGGCCAAAGTTGCTTTCATAGGGAACCCACTCCTGCAACAATAGCATTATTCCATTCAAGAGGATGGAACCCTTACCATCATGGTCTAATCACCTTATAAGTGTCCCACCTCTTAATACCATTAAAATGACAATTAAATTTCAGGGTAGTTTTGTAGGGGACATGTAAACAATAACAACCCTACATAAATGAATCTCCTTTCTTAGAGATTTTAAATTCCTGGCCTATTAAGTCAGAAACTCTGAGAGGAAGGCTTGCAATCTTAATATTTCTCTTCTGGAATAGTTATATCCATGGTGACACTTATATACCTATATTTTAAGTGGATTCTTTAGAAGTATTGTTCAACTAATGTATCTGAATAGTATTATTTTTATAACATTGGTTATAGTATTTCGTATTCAGGTCCCAAAGAGCATATTTAATTTGTTCAAAAAAATAATGTTGGATATTTCCTTGATTCATCATTCTAGCCTGACTTGAATTGAGATAGTATATTCATACAGGCATCCAATTATATTTATTGAGCACCTACCATATGCAGACACTCATTAATCCAGATGTCTGGAAATAGAGCAGACAACAAAACAAAGTCTTGGCCTAAGGAACATGTGCTGAATTGTGAGGGAGACAGACATGTGAGAGCATTTGTAACATTTTGGGAAAGTTTTTTGACTGACTGATTTTCAATTTACTGAGGAAAACGATGCTGTCTTATAGTTTATGGGCTATGTTATTACTAAAAAGTATAAATTGCTGTATTCTGAATAACATAATCTAAATCCAATAGTTTGATATATTCATGTATGGATTTTTTTTTCAGCTGAAGCGGGCTATAAAAGTCTTTTATAATATTAAATATGACTTAATTAATTTTGTTGGCTTTTCCTTACCTTTTCTCCTCCAAACTAATTGGATATATCTTTTCAATCTGAGCTGAGAGTTGTTGCAAGAGAAAAGAATTGTAAATAGAATAAATATTTTTATTTTCTAAATCAGTTTTTAAATAATTTAGCATAATTTTCTGTAATCTATAGTACTCTATAACATTTAATAAATCAGGATAGCCTTAAGGACTTAAAAATATCTACTGAGAAATATGTCACTTGAAGTATGTACACTTTCTGATGAGATCTCCCAATTGAAAGAAGGGGGAAAGGTGTCTTACTTTTTATGTTTAATTCATTATACAACTAAAACATATTCATTAAATGAAATTTAGAAATTCAGGGGGATCTACATTTTCTAGTATGCCTGCCACTTCTCTCAGTATGCATTGTCTATGATTCATTTCAACCATGCCAAAAAATTTTCTAGATTTATAATAAACCTGAACTTAAGATTTAAATCTTTTACTTCCACAAGCAAAAAAAAAAAAAAATCTTGTTTCTCAAGAGAAAAAATAAAGTTCAAAAGGTAGAATTTTATTTCTTTTCAAGTACATGAGGTTTAAAGATAAAAGAATATCTTTTCATCTATTGGAGAAAAAATGTAGCAGGAGATCATATAGGTCAGGGCTAATCAGATTGCATTTAAATAGGTTAACTTCTTTTTTCTAGCTCCAAAAAAAATTGTCTAAAAATATTTTATTCCTTTACTGAAGAATTCATGGCATGGCTAAAGAAACCACTCAATCAAAAAAACAAATGAAAACACAGTAATATGTTTTTTAAGAAAAAAAATTTGCTGAGGCCATTATATACAGGAAGACTTCAAGAGACCCTATTCACAAAAAAGAGCCAAAATGAACAAAGCAATTCTAGCAAAAAGAACAAAACTGGGGGCATCATATTACCTGACTTCAAATTATACTACAAGGCTGTAGTAACCAAAACTGCATGGTACTGGTAGAAAAATAGACACATAGATCAATGGAACAGAATAGAGAACCCCAAAATAAAACTATATAGCTATGACTAACTGATTTTTGAAAAAGCAAAAACATACACTGGGGAAATGACATCCTATTCAATAAATGATGATGAGAAAATTGGATAGCCATATGCAGAAGATTGAAAATGGATCCCTATCTCTCACCATGTACAAAAATTAACTCAAGATGGATTAAAGACTTAAATGTAAACCTGAAACCATAACAATCCTAGAAGAAAACCTAGGAAAAATTCTTCTGGACATTGGCCTAGGCAAAGAATTTATAACTAAGACCTCAAAAGCAAATGCAAGAAAAACAAAAATAAATAAGTAGGACTTAATTAAACTAAAAGGCTTCTGCACAGCAAAGGAATACTCAGCAGAGTAAACAAACAACCTACAGAATGGAAGAAAATATTTTCAAACAATCCATTGGACAAAGGACTAATATCCAGAATCTATGATAAACTCAAACAACTTAGCAGGAAAAATAAATAAATAAACCCATCAAAAAGTGGGCAAATGACATGAACAGGCATTTTTCAAAAGAAGATATACAAATGACCAACAAACATATGAAAAAATACTCAACATCACTAAGCATCAGAGAAATGCAAATTAAAACCATAACAAGATACCGTCTTGCTCCAGTCAGAATTGCCATTATCAAAAATTAAAGAAACAATAGATGTTGGCACAGATGTGGTGAATAGGGAGTGTTTATAAATGTTTGTACCTCCATAATATCCTGAAATAAATAAAGAAAGAAAGAAAGAAAGAAAGAAATCTTATACACCGTTGGTAGTAATGTAAAGTGGTTCAACCTCTATGGAAAACAGAATGGAGATTTCTCAAAGAACTAAAAATAGATCTACCATTTGATCCCACAATCCCACTACTGGGTGTCTACTCAAAGGAAACGTGGTGATTATATCAAAAAGATATCTGTACTCATATGTTTATCACAGCGCTATTCACAATAGCAAAGATATGGAATCCGCCTAAGTTTGCATCAACCAAGGAGTGGATAAAGAAAATGGGGTACATATATATATGTAATACACACACACACACACACACACCATGAAATGCTACTCAGCAATAAGAAAAAATGAAATAATATTTTCTGCAGCAACTTGGATGGAACTGACAGCCATTGTCCTAAGTGAAGTAACTCAGGAACAAAAAATCAAATATCACTTGTTCTCATTTATATGTGGGAGCTAAGCTATGGGTATACATGGTCATAGAGAGTGGAATAATAGACATTGGAGACTCTAAAGTTGGGATGGTGGGAGAGGGGTGAGGGATGAAAAATTACCTATTGCATTCAATGTGCCCTATTTGAGTGATGAGTATACTAAAACCCCAGACAGATTTCACCACTATACAATATATCCATGTAACAAAACTCCACTTGTGCCACCTAAATCTATTGAAATTTTGAAAAGCAGAAAAAAAGAAAATAGTTATGATGCATTTTAAGGAAAGCATACTTACATTGGCCTTTTATTGATTGATTTCTCTAGTTGGCCTATTAGGGCTCAATGGAGAAATAAACATGTTCTAATAACATTTAAAAAGATACCTTGTTTATTTAGGTCCCCATTAAACCTGCAAAAATATTGTGAGATCTGTTAAATTTTGTTTATGTCTCTGCTTCATAAACAAGACCTGTTTGCTTCATGGTTTTGTAAATCAAGTACATAAGATTTAAATATGCAATATGTCAGTCTTTTCCTTACCATTCACTTAGTCCCAATGTCTCCTGATTAAATTATGCTACTACATCCTTCATAATCAGATGATGACAATGAAGAGCATGCAACCACAGACCTGATAAAGGAATTGACAGGCCCAGATTTTTCCTCCTACCAGTACGTAAATTAAACAAAACATATCAAAACAGTACTGCAATGGCTACTACTGCTGCTACTATTGTTACACATTCTATCTCCAGCTAACCCTTATTTGCATTTGCTGTGTGCACACATTTACCCTCTCAACAACCATCAGAGGCAAGTACTATTAACATACGTTTTGTATGTGGGAAATTACAGAACTCTTAAGTAGCCCAAGGTTAAACACCTGAACAGTGGCAGAGCCAATATTTAAACACAGACATTCTGGCTCCAAAGTTTTAACTAAGTTCCACATATTAATACCAACACTGAACTACACGACACAAAATCACAGTATGCTGATATTAAATTACCTTCTTTGTTGATTTTCTGATTGCAAAATTTTGGATAAATTTGTCTCATTTCGAGGAATCCTGCTTGTTCAGTTATGCATCGTAACAGTGGGAATTAAGGAATGAGGTCAGGGAATTGCCAAAGGAAACTGGAGTTGGGAAATATAAAATGCAAAACCATTCAGAAGAAGCAGAAACCAATTAGTGTAGTGGTGATCATTTGAGCAGAAAGATAAGTTTGCTAAGAAAAATATATTTTTGGTTTTTGGCTGGTATTTTTGCATGCAGAGTAAGGCTGGATCATTTGCAAATGTTTATAAAGAGGAGAATTCTTCATTTAGAGTTTTAAAAATATATACTTTATAGTGCTTCCTGAAGAGACTTAACCTGCCTTATTTATTCTAATATACTAAGTAGAACTAAATTGAATAGATATTTTCATTATGTGGTCAGAAATAATGACTGAGGAGTGTTTTTAAAATATGTGGTACGGTATCTCAGGTTTTAAAAATGTATGAGTCATCTGATGTGACGGTATATTCAGTAGCTAAAAATTGCAGTGCTCTTTAAGCATTCTTGTCACTTTGACCAAGCTATTTATAAATAATTGAAAAGTAATTGCTTTTTCTTTATAAAAATCCATATTCTAACTGATAGTTATATGGCATTGAAGTTTCAAAACTCAGCCTAGAAATTATTACCCAGAAAATGATTTTCTTAGAAATTTAATAATCCTTACGTGTTCAAGTTAGCCAATACACTGGAAATAGTGTGAAAGGAGATGTAAGTTATGCATACTAGTTTTTATGATTCATATTGATAATTAACAATAACGAAGATAATTGATCAGTGTTTTTTTCTCCCAACATTGCTTTGCTTTTAGAGGTATAATTAGAATTATAATACCAGAGCATAAAAATTAGAAGAAGAAAAATGCTTATTCCTTTTACAGATTCATTGGCCCAAAAAGATTAATCTCATGAAATGCTTATATTTTATAATGAGCACTTAAATGGTTAATATACAAAACTCAATGATAGATTAGAAATTTATGAATGTTGACATTAATATATTAGTTATCCATTTTTGAGTAAACAATTACCTCAATACTTACTGGCTTAAAACAACAACATTTATTATCTCAAAAGATTTGTGGGTAGGAATTTGGCACAGTTTAGCTGGATTCTCAGACTCAAGGTCTCTCACAAGGCTGCAATCATACAGGGCTTAAGTCATTTCAGGCTCAATTGGGGAAGGAGCAGTTTCTAAATTCACTTAACCTGAGCTTGGTAAGCTTTAGTTGCAGGCTGGTTGTTGGCATGAGACATTAGTTTCTTCCCACATGGACCTCCCCCTAGGAAATACAATGTGGCATATACCCCCTGAGGGGTGTGTGCTTGTGTGAGTGAAAGAGACACACACACACATTTTTGTAAACTAATCTTGGAAGAGACACCCATCATTTTTGCCATATTTTCATTAGATCCATTCTACACTGAGGGATTACCCAAGTGCATGAATATCAGGTGGCAGGCAAGGATCATTGGGAACCATTTTAGAGTCTTCCTACTACAGTTTCCAAAGAAATTCTAAATGATAGTATAAAATGTGTCTTTTTCTTCTCTGTCTCTTTTCAGTAATTTCTTCCTTATGGAATGCTCTTTCTGGGTGTTACCCTTGGTTTGTTACTCATCTCCTTTCCAAAGCTGATGAAATTGTACTTTTAGCTAACTATTGTCCATCAATAGGACAATGAATGAAATTTGTGTGCAAGACATTTAGGAAATGCAATCTGAACAGTAAAAGAGTAATTTAATATACTTCCCTCCCTTTGAGCTTGCAGTGGAGTTGCTTAACATCAGGCAGAATCTTTCGAAATGATTCATTTAATATGGGTGACTAATTCCAATAATGTGTTATCTCGTCATTGTGCCTGAGGTTTCAATGCCTTAGAACAACAACAACAAAAGAAAAAAGAACACAAACAATGTATAATGAGAGGATTTTACTTCCTGAAAGGGGAACCTTTTCGGCAGAGACCTCAGGAAGTCCTTGCATCCCACATACAGGAAACTGCCTACTGCAATATCCTCTCATGGTCTGAGGTTTTTCGATTTTGTTTTTGTTTTTTTGAATCAACATGTTTATTGAGAGTTTGCAGAATACAGAGATGTCTGGATAAATCTCTACTAAGAGAGTTAGAATTTATATGGAAAGAAAATACATAGAATGATAATATAAGGCAGTATACCCATGAAAATAAATATAATGGAATTTCAGTGGATGGAGAGGTTACTCCTGACTGGGCTGGTCAAGAGTTCATTTTACTTTGAATCTGAGGTAATCGTACAGTTCCTGTGATTCAAGCCAAGCCTACTCTGGCTTACCTTTTTAATTTCCCCTTATAATAGGCTGAATAATGGTCTCCCAAAGATTTCCATGTCTTAATCTCCAAAACCTGTGACTATGTTACCTTACGTGGTAAAAGGGCCTTTGTGGGTGTGCTTTGGTTACGGATTTTGAGATGGAGAGATTATTCTGAATTACCTGGGTGGATCCAATATAATCATTAGGGTCCTTATATAAGAAGGAGGTAAGACTGTTAGAGTTAGAAAAAGGAGATGTGAAGGGAGAACAAAGGTTGAAGTGATGTTTTTTGAAGATAGTGGAAGGGGCCATGAGCCAAGAAATGCAGGCAAACTTATTAATAGAAGCTGGATAAGGCTGGAGTCTGAAGTCTCCAGAAGGAACACAGCCCTGCCAACATCCTGATTTTTAGATTCTGACCTCCAGAACTATAAAAGAATAAATTTGTGTTCTAAGTAACTAATTTGTGGTACTTTGTTACAACAGTAATAGGAAATTAATATGCTCTTCACCCCACTGCAATTCTAGTAATTTATCTGTGAGCTGGGTTGCTTAACACTTCCAGACAGTCCTCTTGGGTCAACTACTTTTCAGGGTGCACTTCCTCCTGTGTGGCCCAAATCTGGTCTTTATGTACACCTGTTTGGGGGGAAGTGAGAGGGAGGAACAGGCTTTGATGTCCATGTCTGGAGATGCCAAACATCCTGAAAGGCAAAGGTAGTGTATTGTATATGAAAAATTTCCTACCCAATGTGCCAATAATGGTCCCATTTTTAAAAAGATGCTTATCAATTCTGGCAGAACGTGTTTTACAGTATTTCTGCATGGCCTAGCATAGTTTCTACCTTAAGGATGTGTGATACTTGTCACTACAACATCATTATTGACCTTTGGACCAAAGGTAAAATTGAGAAAGATTTCAATTTTAACATTGTATTACATATCTACTGCATTATGGGTTCAAGATTCACAATCCCATTTATGGGGTGCTAGAGGAAAGGAATGAAGACATTTCTACCATTAAAATGTGACTATAGATAGTTCTTACTGTGGATGGCACTAAATTTCCTGAAACCAGTACCTGTCAGAACCAGAGGAGCCATGTCCTTGCTTTACACAGTAACTGAGTTACCAGGGATACATGCAAAGTGAAGACATAGCTTACATATACCAGTTTCATTGAACACCATACTGTGCAAAGGGAGGACTAACTCCATTTTCTGTCTGATTTATTTCAAGCAAAAGAAATACCTAAACTTCTTTGCCACTGCACCAATCCCAAGGGACTTAGCATTCTGTATACTTTGCAATTCTTACCTGGCTGTGTGGTTCAGTTGAATGCTGTCAATTACATTTGGGAGGAAGACTAAATAATAAAATATACATTCCAGAAATATTAAGGAAAATAGAGATATGAATATAAAATATTCTAAATTGAGCTCAGTAAATTAAAGAATATTATAAACTTTAAAGCTTGGTCTTGGTTATTTTGTTGGGAACTTGATTGGATGAATGAAGATGGCCTGTAGAACATATACTAACTATAGAACATTCTATCATTGACTCTAAATCTCCAGCATCATCCTCTAAGATTGCCGCATTATCCTTTAGTCTCAGTTACTTTAACAGCATAACATCAATGCATTTTAAGCTCTGATTTCAGTCAGTTACATTTCCATTCATTTAACAGGATTTTAAGAGTGTTATACTCATATTGCAAGCACTGATTCAGATTAGATTCCTAGTAGCATCAATTGACACAGAGTTGCTCAGAAGAAAAATAAAGAAATCATATGTTCTATTGCTATTTCTTGTTGCCATTTATAATCATCATTTACCATTTCAAAAACCGAGCTAAAAATTAGAAAATGAAATTAAAATTTACTTATGATTTAGAACTTGATGAATTTTTTTCCCCAAAGAAAATAGCAATGCAAAGGGAATTTTTCTGCATATCCCTTAATTCAAATTAGACTTCCTTCTGAAAAGTTTGCATATCTGATTTTGGATAGTGCTGCTAATTGCTGTTTTTTTAAACTTCCATCTTTTCCCCTAGCAATCTCATTCCTCCATGGTTATTATTTCCAAAATTAAGTTATGAGTATGAAATACTTCATATTCAGCTGAAAATCCTATACCAAATTTTTCCAAAAGTGTGAACTTAATGAATTTGAAATTATATCATCTACTTTCTTGCCAGCTTCTCAAAATTAACTTAAAAGCTATTTATGTTAATTGGCCTAATACCCAAAATCCGATAAAGGGGAGATATAGTTACATAAATATTTTAAGAAATACCTATTATTAGAAATATTTATGTTATAAATAGATAAATATGGATATTTCATAAACTACTTGCCCTGTTTTTGCTTTCAGTTCACAAAAAAATTCTGCATTGTGGTTATTTGTTTGTATATCAAAATGATAAATTGCTTTGAGGTACCACAGTCAGTAGAATTACAGTTATTAACAGTTGGAAATGGCAGAAGTGTTTTATTCTTTTCTCTTAAAAAATTCACCCCAGATTGGCTTAATCTCCAGGCTTTTTTTTTTTTAAACTTAGTAAACATTTTAGACTATTATTTACTAAGTTGAAAATAAAACGTGATTTTTAAATAAAGTGTAGGGTATTGTATTTTTTCTAGTTATTTACTTGTATTTTATGTCTGATGGGGAAGATCCAACTATCATGTAATTGGAAATTTAATTGTAAATTAAGATCACAGTAAATGAGTCTCTGACTCAACCAACAAAGGATAATAGATAAATCTCCCAAAAATTATGTATATTTAGGATTATAACATTGATATCCTCTTTTACATGTTGATTCCTTCCTTCTCCTCTGGCTATAGCACATTTCTAACATGCTTAAAACTATCCACAATGGCATATAAATATGCGATGTCAAATAATATACATCAAAAGGGGAATAAATTTGTATGGGTTCATGGTATGCATTTTACTCAATAAATAACCCTTATTCTACAGCAAAAACATTGCTCTATTTTTAGCAGGAAGAAAGAAAATAATACATTTCAAAATGACATTGGTGAAAAAATTTATAATAACCAAAGCCATAAAATTCATAAAAGTTATATGGCTATCTAGGGAGATAAAATGAATCTTAGGATCTCTTCCTTTTCAGGGATAATACACTCTAGAAATCTAATGGAGATTCATACTTCAAATTAATTTATATCTGGGTCTTATTTACATGTATTCTAATACGTATCTGTTTCAACATATAATTGTATGTAATCTGTGTCTATAGACTAACTTTATTTTACACATGTGTAGTCTAGTCTATGTGTATGTATTACTACATGGATAATAATGGCTAATATTAATTGATAGTTTATTATGAGTAACAATAGGTAACTTTCCATGAATTATCAAAATTAATATTAATTATTATAATTAATATTCTATGACCTTCCTAAGTTAGGTGCTATGACATAGATTGATTTTTTTTAATATAAGGAAAATAAAGCAATTTTCCCAAAGTCATGCAGCTGGTAAGTAGTGAAGCCAGACCTAAATCTGTTCTCTCGATCTCTGAGCTATTTGTTCTTGTATGTGTGTTTCGTTTTGTGGGATCGAAGTAGAATTGGAGGGCTGTTGGCTACCCCTCAGGCTGGGGTCTCTTAGGATGGTACCTCTGTTGTGTTAGCAAAAATATCTGATCATAAGTTTAGCTCTCCAGAAGTTCAGTTTTTTCAGTAAGCTCAAAGACAATCAACTTCTCAGTGGCTGGTTCACACTAAGCAAACCAACATATAACCAGAATGCAAATCTATTAATATGTGACAATACACATTTCAAAGTGGTTCCAAGTACTCATGTCAGCCAGTTAGCTCATTCTCTCCCTCTAGGAGAAGTTCATGGGATGCTAAATTGAACATTTAGCATGTATCAAATTCCTTTAACATTTATTGGTTGTGCTTTGTGTCTCTAATGATGCAGAGACATGAAATACATCACTGAGGTGATTTAGCCCTCAATTGAATAGCAAAGACAAGTGAGTAAAATGACAATTAAAAAATGATGTAGTAAGAGTTGTGATAGAATTCAAAGCAATGTGTTGTAGAAGCAAGAGTAGAACCATTCCTTTAGCGTGACAGACTTGGAAAAGCCTCCTGATAAGAGGTAATGCCTAGATTTAGATACAAAGGATAAACAACATTTATCCAGGGGGTGGGAGTCGCTTTCTAGGCAGAAGAATCTTTGGCGCAGAAGCATAGAAGAAAACACTTGTCACAGTAAGCAAGTGCCAGGTTCATTATGATAAGAGTGAAAAGTTTCTTTTGGAAAAGTGATGAAAAGTGAAGTGAGAAAAGTAGTTCAGAAATGTATGATGATGATGGAAAACCTCATATACATAGAGGTCTGATATGCTTTCTTCCTAGGAATGAAGACCTTAAGAAATTTGAGTACAGAAGTAACCTATACATATTTGTATTCAAAATTCATCACTCTGGAGCAGTGGTTCTCAAACCTTAGCCTGCATAAGACTTCCTTGGAAGGCTTGTTCTACACAGAGTTTCTGATTTAGTAGAACTGGGGTAGAGCCCAAAAAATTGCATTTAAAACAAGTTCCTAGGTGATGCTGATGCTACTTGTTCCCAGGTCACACTTGGGGAATAACTGCTCTGGAGAAGAAACTGTCTGAGAGTGAAAATGGAAAAAGGAACTCAGACACTATTTTGGAAAAAGCCTGAGTGAGGGAAAAATAAAATGAGACTTTGAACTAAGCTAGTTCTTGGAGTAGTTAGTGAAAGAAGGGAATAGATTGAGCAGATATTTAGAAGAAAAATTTGAGTAGGTTGCTGTATGGATACCAGAGTGAGGGAAGACTTTATTGACCTCCGTAAATCTAGACTGGATGACTTACTGTTTATTGAAAATATCAATAGGAATTAGATATTGGATGGGAGGCCGTTGGCCACAGTAATGTCAGAAGAAAAGATATAATGTCTCATTTGGACATACTGAATTTGAGATAACAAGGATGCCTCAGTGTGTAAAAAAGGTGGCAAAGAGAATTTGACTAAGATTGAGTTAGGAATTAGCAAGAAGTTCCCTTTGTCATCTCAGCCATAAGGAAGAAAATAGACAAGAAATAGCCACACAAAAAATGTGTAAAGGAAGTGCCTTTAGAAAGAGTGCACTACATGGAAAAGGTAGACCTAAATCTCTGCCACTTTCTTCAGAAACCCCTGTCTGTGCACTGCTGACATGACAGTTATGTCTTTGGTATGTATTATATTTCCTATTTAGGGTTGAATTCAGAGAGAATACTTTGAAATTAGAAATATATAGCCAAAATCTTGAGAATTTTTTCACTAATTCTAATGTTAATTCTTATATCTGTAGGTCAATGAAGGATATTCTTTCTTTCATCAGAGCATCCACTTTACCTCAGAAATATTTTGCTTGCAATTTGTTTCATTCTTTCTTCAAATATTGAATAAGTATTTATGTTTTCTCCCAAGTCACTATGTGGCATGCCAAGAAGTCCTTCCCATTTTTTTCTCATACATTGATTTATTCAAGAGAGCCTAGTTGTTAAAAATCTTTGCTTCTGGAGTCAGCCTGTTTGGTTTTAACACTTATTAGCTGTGTGACCTTTGTCAAGTCTTCTAAACTCTTAAGACCTACTTTCATCATCTTGAAAATGGTGGAAATAATAACAGCTAAAAGAGCTGGGATGCTATTTAATGAGGCAATAGAGCTCTTAGCATGGTGTCTGGTACAATAAATGCTTAATAACTTCTTAATTATTATGTTACTCAAACAAGTTTCCGGACAAAGTTACCCAGTATGCATTCAAAAACAAAATACAATTCTGGCAACATGAAATACTCAAAACTTATTATCGCTCTATAAAACTACCGCCATACCCTTTGTCTGTTAAAATTTTAACACTTTATTTATCATAATTTTTCCTCATGTTGTTCTGTAGATTTACATGCTCTTAGACAGAAAAATCCTTGAAGTCAGAGAGCATGTCCTGACTGTGGATGCTATGAAAGCTGTGACCTTGACTTATCCATCATCATGTCCTCCTGTTAACAGCACAGTGCCTCAGTCACAACTATGATCAATCACTCTTTTTGAAGGAATTAATTGTATGGCTCAAGGAAAATTTGGATTTGGGTTGGACTATACGCAAAGAAAAAGAACAGGTATTTTCCATTATTTTTTAATTTCAAAGAGTAATTAAATAAGGCACCTTTTAGCTTCCATAGGAACGATTTATAAAGTTGGTCTGAGTGTTTCCTACTTATTCTTTGCCTCCCAGGAAAATTACCCTGTAAAATTGCCAAGGAAACACTAACTGTTTAAGTCTGGTAGAGAAGGAAGATACCTCATTAATAAACTGAGCTTCCTTATTTGTATGCTTGGTATGCTGGTATTCTGTGATGAAATATTGCTTCCACTAAGCATTATGTGAAAAACTGAGTGATTTTTTAAAAGAAATTTTGTCTTCTATTACTCATTCCTATTGCTGTGAACCTACACACTGAGATGTTACATAAAAACAAACATTACAGATATTTAGTTTAATGTATTTGAACCATTTATTAATATCAGGCACACATGGTAGGTAAATTTTTCAAGCATTGATTTATTGATTATACAATGATGAAGGTATCAGACCTTTAATCTGAAGTTTTGGCTGTACTCATCAGAAGATAAACTTAATGTATTATTTATTGTCAATTTAATAATTTTGTATTTTTTCCTTCTTATGAACTAGAAATCATGACATACATAGAAATGTAGAAATTTGGTGCCTCAAGATGAGATAATATAGAGTAGAGGGCTTTTTCCTTTAGGAGGATGTCTCATTAGTGATGTACGATGGAATAGAAAGTACACTGGGCTTGGGGTTATAACACTTGGGATTGCAAAGCTTCGTTCCAGCATTTACCAGATGTATAATTTGGAGCAAGTCATTCATTAGTTTATTCATTCAGGCATTTTATAAAGATCTATGGTGCAAACATTATTGCTTTGAGCCATGCTTTCAAAGTGATACATTTATACAAAAATAAGAAACATTTCATCATATATACTGTGAGCCTCAGCTTTTTCATATATAAAAATGGTATGACATTCTTTATTCATTCAGTCAGTGATTTATCTATTCAACAAGTATTTATTGAGTGCCCACTGTGTGGCAAGCTGTTCTAAATGCTGACAATAGGGATTCACCTCTTGCTAGACTCTTGACAACATTGTTCTTATATCTTACTTACTTAAGCTTAGGGGTGGTTACAACTTCTAGCTGTTGCTATTCACTGTGTGTCACCATTCTTCTAGATCCATTAAGCCATCCAGACCTCTATAAATCACACCTTTATTAAATGCTCTTCTGTAAGGTCTTTGAGTTTGTCAATTTTCCCGGGTGGAACCTAGACTGATTTAGACAATTATTAGGGAAGGTTGTTCTGAAATTTTGGTATTTAAGCTAAGATCTGAATGAAGTGAGTGAGTAAGTAGGAGGATATCTAGTGCTTTGTCCCCTCCAAACCTCTTGTTGAAATTTGATCCCCAGTGTTGGAGATGGGGACTAGTGGGAGGTGTTTAGGTCATGGGAGCAGATCCCTCATGAATAGATTAATGCTCTGCCTCAGGAATGAGTTCTCACTCTGTTAGTTCCCAAGAGCACCTCTGCCCTCTGCTCTTGTATCTTTCACCATGTGATCTCTGCACATATCAGCTCCCCTCTGCCTTCACCAAGAGTGGAAACAGCCTGAGGTCCCACCAGACACAGATGCCAAATCTTGAACTTTTCAAGGGGCCCTTATGAACTAAGGCATCTAGGACTAAATATGCTAAGCAACAAGAAAAGGATATATAAAGACTCTAAAATAGAAGCCATATTTGGACTATTTTTTGGAATGGTAATGAAGCCACTATGACTAGCAGGGTAGGAGAGAGAGGTAGAATAGTTGAAGATGGGATCAGAGAGATGACCAAGGGCTGGATCACACAGGGTATGGCAAGGCATAGTAATAAGTTGGTGGGTTTTTATTTTATTTTTTTTTATTTCAGGATAGTAGGGGGGTACAAACATTTTGGTTACAATTTATGACTTTGTCACACCCAAACCATGATTTGAGGTGTTCCCTTTCCCCACCACAATGCTCACCGTGTCCATTACTTGTGAACTTATACACCCCCACCCCCCCAACCCCCAAAGAATATTACTACTGTGTGAGCACCTTAGCGTTGATCGGTTAGTGCCAGTTTGATGGCAAGTACATGTGGTACTTATTCTTCCATTCTTGTGATACCTCACTTCAGAGGATGGGCTCAAGCTCTATCCAGGAAAATATAAGAGATGCTAGATCATCATCATTTTTTGTAATCAAGTAATATTCCATTGTATACATATACCATATTTTATTCATTCACTCATGGGTTGATGTGCACTTGGGTTGTTTCCACATCCTTGCAATGGTGAATTGTGCTGCCATAAACATTTGAATACAGATGTCTTTATTATAGAATGACTTTTGTTCCTTTGGGTGGATGCCTAATACTGCTATTGCTGGATCAAATGATATTTCTATTTTTAGCTCTTTGAGGTATCTCCAAATTCTTTTCCACAGAGGTTGCACTAATTTGTAGTCCCACCAGCAGTGTAAGAGTGTTCCTGTCTCTCCACATCCTCACCAGCATTTGTTGCTTTGGGATTTTTTGATAGAGGCCAATCCCTCACTGGGGTTAGGGGATATCTCATTGTGGTTTTGATTTGCATTTTCCTAATGATTAGAGATGTTGACCATTTTTTTATATGTTTGCTGGCCATTATTCTGTTTTCTTTTGAAAAGTTTCTTTTCATGTCCTTGGCCCATTTATTGATGGGGTTGTTTGATTTTTTCTTATAGATTTTTTTGAGTCTTAGATAGATTCTTGTTATCAGCTCTTTATCGGATGTGTAGAGAGCAAATATTTTCTACCATTCTGTGGGCTGTCTGTTCACTCTAATGATAGTTTCCTTGGCTGTGCAAAGGTTTTTAATTTGATGAAGTCCCATTTATTCATTTTTGTTGCTGCTGTGATTGCTTTGGGGGTCTTCTTCATAAATTCTTTGCCAGGCCGATGTTTGAAAGAGTCTTCCCCACATTTTCTTCTAGGATTCTTAAGGTTGCATGCCTTAGGTTTAAGTCTGTTATCCATCATGAATTGATTTTTGTAAGCGGTGAGAGGTGGGGATCCAGTTTCAATCTCTTGCATGCAGTTATCCAGTTTTCCCAGCACCATTTATTGAAAAGAGATCCTTTCCCCAGTGTATATGTTTTTCTGCTTTGTCAAAGACTAGATGACAATGTGGGGATGGTTTCATCTCTACATTCTAAGTCCTGTTCCAAAGGTCTATGTCTGTGTTCTTGTGCCAGTACCATAATGTTTTAGTTATGATAGCCTTGTAGTACAGCTTGAAATATGGTAGACTGATACTTCCCAGTTTGGTTTTTTTGCTTAAGATTGCTTTGGCTATATGAGGTATTCTCTGGTTCCATACAAAGCATAGAATTATTTTTTCTAGATCTGTAAAGAATGATGATGGTATTTTGATAGGGATTGCATTAATTCTGTAGATCACTTTAGGTAGTATGGACATTTTCACAATGTTGATTCTGCCAATCCATGAATAAGGTAGATTTTTCCATATGTTTACATCTTCTACAATTTCTTTTCTTCGTGTTTCATGCTTCTCCCTGTATATGTCTCTCACCTCTTTCGTTAAATATATTCCTAGATATTTAATTTTCTTTGAGGCTATTGCAAAAGGTACTGTGTTTTTTATTTGATTTTTGGCTCGACTGTTATTGGTGTATATGAATGTCTTTGATTTGTATGTATCGATTTTGTATCCTGAGACTTTGCTGAATTCATTTTCAAAGTCTCTTGGTTGAATCCTTGGGTTTTCTAGATATAATATCATATCATCAGCAAAGAGTGAGAGTTTGATCTCTTCTTCCCCCATTTAGATGCTTTTAATTCCCCTCTCTTGTCTAATTGCTCTAGCAAGGACTTCCAGCACTATGTTGAATAGAAGTGGGATAGTCGGCAACCTTGTCTGGTTCCAGTTCTAAGTGGGAATGGTTTCAATTTTTCCCCATTCAGTATGATATCGACTGTGGGTTTATCATATATAGCCTTGATAATTTTAATGTATGTCCCGTCTATGCCTATTTTGTTAAGAGTTTTTATCATAAAGGTGTTCTGGATTTTGTTAAATGCTTTTTCTGCATCTATTGAGAGAATCATGTGGTCTTTGTTCTTACTTTTATTTATGAGATGAATTGCATTTATAGATTTGCATATGTTGAACCAGCCTTGCATCCCTGGTATAAAGCCCATTTGGTCATGGTGAATTATTTTTTTGATATGCTGTTGGATTTGATTTGCTAAAATTTTGTTGAGAATTTTTGCATCTATATTCATGAGGGATATTGGTCTGTAGTTTTCATTTTTTTTGTTGTGTCCTTTCCTGGCTGTAGTATCAAGGCAATATTGGCTTCTTAGAATGAGTGAGGGAGGATACCATCTTTCTCAATGTTGTGGAATAAGTTCTGTAGTATAGGTATGAGTTCTTCTTTGTATGTTTGGTAAAACTTGGAAGTGAAGCCATCTGGTCTGTGACTTTTCCTGTTTGGAAGGTTTTTAATTGCTGCTCCAACTTCTGTGCTTGATATTGGTCTGTTCAGGAATTCTCTTTCATCCTGAGTGAACTTAGGGAGGTTGTATGTTTCTAGGAATTTGTCCATTTCATCCACATTATGTAGTTTTGGGGCATATAGGTTTTTATAGTATTCAAAGATAATGTTTTGTATTTCTGTGGTGTCCGTTGTGACATCTCCTTGTTCATTTCTAATTGAGTTTATTAGAGTCCTTTCCCTTCCAGTTCTTGTCAATCTAGCAAAAGGCCTGTCAATTTTGTTTGTCTTTTTGAAAAATCGGCTTTTGGTTTCGTTGATCTTCTGTATAGTTCTTTTATTCTCAATTTCATTTAGTTCTGCTCTGATCTTCATTATTTCTTTTCTTCTACTAGGTTTGGAATTGATTTGCTCTTTGTTTTCCAATTCCTTGAGACTGTTTATTAGTTTGTTGATTTTTGAGCTTTCTGTTTTTTGGGTGTGAGCATGTAATACTATTAGTTTTCCTATCAGGAATGCTTTTGCCACAGATTTTGATAACTAGAGTCCCCAGTATCATTTAGTTTGAAGAATCTTTTGATTTCCCTTTGTATTTCCTCCTTGACCCAATGGTTATGCAACAATAGATTGTTTTATTTCCATGACTTTGTGAAGTGGTGTGTATTTCTGTTGGAATTGAACTCTGATTTTATACCACTATGATCTGGGAAGGTACACAGTATAATTTCTATTTTTTTGAATTTGTTGAGGTCTGATTTGTGGCCTAGTATGTGATCAATTTTGGAGAAAATTCCATGAGCTGATGAGAACAATGTATATTCGGCTTTATTTGGGTGGAATGTTCTGTAGATGTCTGTTAGACCCTTTTGTTCTAGCGCTATGTTTAAGTCCATTATTTCTTTGCTTCTTTTCTGTTTGGAAGATCAGTCAGTTCAGTCAATGGTGTGTTGAAATCCCCAGTACTATGGCATTATTGTTTATCATGCTTTTTATTTCAGACAGGGTTTGCTTTATGTATCTGGGTGCTCCTGAATTGGATGCATAAATATTAAGAATTGTTAAGTCTTCTTGTTTTATCTTCCCTTTCACCATTATATAGTGGCCATCTTTGTCCTTTCTTTTGCTATTTTAAAGCTTATGTTATGTGAAATAAGCATAGCCACCCCTGCTTTCTTTTGGCTTCCATTTGCCTGGAGGTTTGTTTTCCATCCTTTGACCTTGAGCTTGAAAGCATCTTTATGGGTTAGATGCATTTCCTGTAGACAGCAGATACTGGACTTGTGGATTTTTATCCACTCTGCCAGTCTACGTCTCTTCAGAGGATAATTCAAGCCATTCACATTTACTGAGAGGATTGATATTTTGGGTAGATTTCCATTCATATTGTTGGGTCAATTCCTATTGTTTTGTTTTACTCCTTGAGCCATTGTGGAATCTAGGTTCTAGACTTTAACTCTTGAGTGATTTTACTTTGGAGAGTGTCTATTGCACTGTTCAGTGTGTAATGCAGGTCTGAGTACTTCCTATAGGGCTGGGCTGGCCTTTGCAAATTCCATCAGTGATTGCTGGTCTGGGAAGGTCTTTATTTCTCCCTCATATATGAAGTTTAGTTTTGCCAGGTACAGAATTCTAGGTTGGCCATTATTCTGTTTTAGAAGATTAAGGATAGGCACCAAGTCCCTTCTGGCTTGTAAAGTTTCAGTTGAGAAATCTGCAGTTAGTGTGATAGGTTTTCCTGTGTAGGTTATTTGCTGTTGTCGTCTCACTGCTTGAAGGATTGCTTCTTTCATGTTTACTTTGGCCAGCCTAATAACTACGTGATGTGGTTATTACCTTTTCACATTGAGTCTCCCAAGAGTTCTGTGTGCTTCTTGTATCTGGATATCTCAATTTCTGGCCAGGCCAGGCCAGGCATATTTTCCTCCAGTATTCCATGAAATAAGTTTTCCAGTCCTTGTGTATTTTCTTCCTCTCTCTGTCTCTCTCTGTGATGCCTATGATTCTTATATTTGGCTTCTTTATATAATCCCACATTTCTTGTAGTTTTGGTCTTGTCTCTGGTTTCTGTGTTCTTTTTCTTCATCTGATTTGTCTAGCACATAGGCATTACCTTCAAGTTCTGAGATTCTTTCCTCTGCATGATCCATTCTGTTCTTGAGGCTTTCCACTGTGTTTTGAAGTTCCTTGAATGCCTCCTTCATTTCTAAGATTTCTGTTTTTTTTTTTAATAGTATTTCAATTTCTTTAGAGAATTTTTCATTCATTTCCTGTATTGTTCTTGTGGCTTCTTTATGTTGGGTTTCTATTCTCTCTTCAATTCCACTGAGTTTTCTTACAACCCATATTTGGAATTCTTCCTCTGCCAGTTTAATCATATCACGTAAGTTGGTATCTATTGATGGAGATCATATATTTTCTTTCGGGGGTGACTTTTTTCCATGATCTTTCATGTTTCCTGTGTTCTTTCACTGATTCTTTCTCATCAGGCTACTTTGTTGAGAACTGGGGGTGCTGGGGCTGGTTTATGGCCTTATCTCCAAGTCCCTGAAGGAATGTTCATTGACAGTGCTAAGGAGATGCGCTCCGGTCCTGTATTGCCTTAGAGGTGTTTTAGCCTGTTGGGTTATCTCTGACCTGTTATCTTCACCTCTTGCCAAAGGAGATTAGTGAGATCGGACCCCCTTGGTTAATCTCTGTGGTGGAGAATCACTCTTCTGTGTGTGACTCCACCGGCCTCCACTAGTTTGAGATGGAAGGCACTGTGTTGGGCTATGGTGTTACCCTGTCCTTTGTTGCTTGTAGTTTGCATGGAGGAGTCAATTATCAAGGTATTCCAATGCCTTTGTATTGGGCTCTAAACCCCTGAAGGTGGTATACAAGTGCCCCAGTCTTTGAGAAATGTCTTGTCACTCCCAAGTGTTACTTGAGCCCTGTTGCCACTTTAGGTGGGGCAAGAAGAGCAACAGGTACCTGCAAGCCTGAGAGCATATACTTCTGTGGTTGCATGATCTGCTGCTAGGGGAGGGATGCTAATATGTTACTCAGGGCTCTTTCACCACTCTTGTGAGGCAGCTCCTGGTGGGGAGATGTCAATTGGTGCAATTGCTGAGGACTCTGGCCAGGGTTTTCCTTCTCAGACCACGAGCCCCAAAGCTGGCAGCAGCCTGGGCCCCAAGGGTGAGCCCTAGTGTTATGTTCTTATCAGATGATCAAAACCAACCCACTGGACCAAATCAACAGTCTGCCCCCTTTTGCTTAGTTCCAGGGTCCCACATATTCACGTCAGTCGCACAGAGAAAGAGACTTTTCTCTTTTCTCCCTGCCTCCAAGGGAGGAGTCTGCCCTGCTGGGCTGGGGGAGGGGTGCTGCCTGAGACCCCAGTGCCTCTCAGTCCAGAAAGTGGCTTCTCTTGTTACTCCACCCTTCCAAAGGCGGGGTTTGTCTAGTCAGCTCGAAATGCAAGCGGCCAGGCCGGGGGAGAAGCACCACCTGAGACTGCCGGGCAACTCAGCCCAGAAAGTGGCCTCTCTCATTACTCTGTCACTCCAGGGGCAGGGTTTGTTCTGCTAGCACGAAAAGGTAAGTGACTGGGTTAGGGGAGGAATGTTCATAAAGCAGCTTCTCATTACTACCCTCCTCCAAGGGCAGGGCCCCTCTGCCTGGCAGGGTCAGGAGTGCCACCTGAGACCGTTGCCTGGGCTTGCCCTGCTGGACTGAAGAAGGGACGGTGCCCAGATTAGCAACACGCCACAGTATTTTTAGGCTATGGACCCCCAAAATGGTGGCTGCCCACCCACAGAGAGCCAGCACTGGAGGCGACTCCTGGCAGGCAGCCGGTGCTGGGTTTGGCAGGCCGTCTCAAAGAGCTGCTGGCTGTCCCCACTGCTTCCCTGATGCACTGTCTCACATCAGTCCAGTAAGGGGTCTTGTACTCTTGTCCCACCCTACACCAGCCGAATCTACGGAGGATTCCAAGGGCAGAACCTCCCTTTCGGCATTCACCTCCCTTGTTCTGGTCCCGGTGGCCACCAGAGGTGAGGTGCTTTTCTCCAAACTCCCTTTTGTGAACCCAGGAAGTGTCCACTCAGATCCGTCCCTCCCTGCCCAGTACAGACCTAGCACAGACCACTGGTGAGTTCAAAATGTTTCCCGCTTTTGTCTCTTCTCCATAGAGCCTGTCATCCTGTGCCACAACTTCACACTGACTACAGGTGCTTCCCTGCCTGAGTGGATGTGGAAGTCGGTGGAGGAAGAGTCGTCCTCCTGTGGGTCAGATCACACTGCTCTGGCCTGTGGGTGGGCGCAGCTGTCCCATGTTCTATTCCTTATTGTACATCTTGATTATCCAATTCACCTTTTTTTTTTCCCCAGCGCTGCTTGTCCCCCACTGCTTCTCTGCAGATTCGTGATGCTGTTCCTGTGGGAGAGCGATCCACTCGTGTGTAGCTGTCTGCATTCTCTACCTCCTACTCTGGGAGCAGAGAGCCAGGAGGTCACCACTAAGCGCCATTTTTCTTCTCAAGTTTGTGTTTTATTCTAAGATTGATGAGAAACCACTGAGGAGTTTTGGTCAAGGCAGTAATCTGATCTAACTTGCGTTTTAAATAGATAGTTCTGCTGCTATGTGGAGAATATATGGGGAAGAGGTAGATAAGAACAAATTCATGGGCAATAGTAAGGAAATTGTTACTTTAGTTTAGGGAAGAGATATTGTTGATGTGGTCCAAGGAATTAGGAAGGTAGCAATAGAGGTGCTGAGAAATAGTCAAATTCAAGCCACATTTTTAAGACAGACTTGGTAGGATTTTCTGATGAATTTGGATATCAGTAAATGGTGGGGTTGTTTAATAATGTGGCATAGGATCCTAAATTGGGAAAAAAGTTGAGGTGGAAATCAAGAGTTTAATTTTGTATTATTATGTTTTAAATGACTATAAGACATCCAAGCGGAGATTGGAGTGGACAGTATCAATCTCCCAGGATAAGTTGAAGCTAAAATTATACATTCAGAATTCATCAGCATACATCATTTAGAGCCATAGTGGTAAATAAAATCATATAGAGGGTTACGGTAAATGAAAACCAACAGAAAAAAGTATTCCAAGGAGGATAGTGTAGTTAACTGTGTCACATGGGGCTTAGCGATTATAAAATGACAAAACATTGACAATTAAATTTGAACAATACAATGTCATTGGTATGAAATAGGATGTTATACCCTAGGTAAGAAGAGTTGCAGTGATGTAGCAAGGACAACAGGCCATATCAAGAGAAAATGAGATGAGGGAAATTTTGAGAGATTTTCCTATAAAGGGGATGAAAGACATGTTTAATTTTGATATTGTCAACATAATGGATTTTGTAAACATCTCTACAAACATAAAGTACCTCATCAAATATTTTAAAGACTTTGAAACAACTTTTAAATTTAACGATTCAATAAAAATGGTTATTTTGCTATTTCATATTGATCTCACTGATACTGATAAAATTTTTGATAGATTGCTTAATGAACTCTTATGTACTCTAAATTGAAATATGATAACTTTTCCCAAAGAATCTCTAAACTAGTCCCAAATTACAAATACGCATGCATTAATTTGCTGGGGCTGCAAATTAATTATCACAGACTAGGTGGCCTAAACAACACAAATGTATTTATTTTATCACAGTCCTGGAGTCTAGAATTCCAAGATCAAGGTGTTGGCGGATATTATGTCTTCGGAGGCCTCTCTCCTTGGCTTGCAGATGGCTGCCTTCTTGCTGTGTCCTCATATGGTCTTCCTTAGTGTGCCCACATCTCTGATGTCTCCTCCTTTTCTTATAAGGACATGAATCATATTAGATGAGTCACTATAATCATGTCATGAAAGACCGTGTCTCTAAATATAGTTACATTCTGAGGTACAGGGGATTGGGATTTAAACATATGAATTTGGGGGGGGGCATAATTCAATCCATAACAATGCATAAGTCTTAAATTTTAAAATACTCATAACCAGCAACTATTATTATAGTGTTTTAAGTATTTTCATATTATATTAAGTGACTTTTTTAACAAGTAAAACTTGGAAACTTGATATTAACTTTAAATGTAACTATCGGGTTTGAAGATGTTCTGTGTCTTGTAACATATGCAATGTTACATTCAACAGACTACTTAGAATTTTAGTCTCTTCTTTCTTACTGTAGTTGATACCCAGACTTTTTTTTAATCACCTTTTTCTTGACCATAACTGGCTGATCCTACTCTTTAGGGATAAAAATAAGAATCTAGTGATAACCCTGAGAGTAACCCCAAACCCTAATATTCTTTTTACTACCTCTATGTAGAGGAAACAGTACTTACAACATCTGAACTTGGTGGCTTACACTGAAAACCACATGATTAATCCCTACAGCTCCATCATCTGAAGTGTCTGTCAAGGGAGCAAATGTCAATTATTGGAGCAGGGTGCCAGAGGGAAAAGGTGTAGCTGGATGACCAATAGCATCAGTGCTGTCCAATGTGGAGTTTATTCTAAACTAGCACTGAGGTGATACCTGTGCTGCATGCTGCCTCAAGTCTCACTCCAGTTAGTATTCTAACACTGATTGCCTCACTTCTCCTGGAGCTCAACATTCCCCAGCTCCATGACTTCTGATTCATGGGCCAGCCTTACCTTACCAGGTTTCCAAGCCAGAAGCAGAGCTTTCCAATGTTAAAAGAGACCGACTTTATGCAGCTTGTGTTAAGGACTGACTAATAACCTCACTTAGGTATTTCACACCTTGGAGAGAAAAGTGAAACTTTCATTACCTGAATTCTTTTAAGAAACAAAGTTGATCATATAGTAATGATTTATGATTAATGACTAATAATTTATAGATCCTGGTTTATCTTGTTTTGTATAGATGATAGCAATTCATAGAGTGAAGTGTATGCAATACTGGTGTTAAGCAGCAAGCAGTCCCTGAGCAGCAACATGGGGTAGGTGCTAGGTTGGCTTGCCACACTTCTATAGATTCAAACGATAAGGAGACAATTAATCCAAATGGATTTATAGTTTATTACTTACACAGTCAGCATAAGGAAGGCAACCATGGCCTCAAATCCCCAGGTCCCTAGATGGGCCAGGACTTGGATGAGACAAGTGATGTGCTCAGGGCACAAAATTTAAGAAGATACTCACTCTCAGGATCATGCAAGTTCAAGGTTAGCTCTTGTATGATCCTCAGAATGAGTGGCTCCTTAAATTTTGCACTTCGTTTCCCCACTCTAATTGTGGCCCTGGTCCCCATTCCTACTGGACAACACTGAACTAGATGGGCCAGATGACAAGCAAAAAGAGCAGTGGACTGCTCCATCAGTGAGGACCCAATTCCATATTGCCCCTGAGTGGTTTCATAGCCTGCAGATGGACCTGGGCTGGGAGGTGTGAAATGGAAAGTCATATACCTCGCTAGTGCCACGGGGTCAAATGAGAAACAGCCATGTGAAAACTGCTCCTAAGCCTGCTTATCTGGCCATGTCGTGGGAGGCTCACAGAATATTCTACCAAGATAGGCTAGCCATGGTTTAGCCTTGCCTATATGGCCAACGTGAACATGTGCAAGGTCACCAGGGTATCAGGGTGAAGCTCTTCTCCTAGTACTGGTGTTAAAGAAACACAGGTTTGGATTCCTACTGTTTTCTAACCCCACTTCTTAATAGCTGTATGATATTGTGTAAGTTATATAAACTATCCAAACTCTTAAGAGAAAAAAAAGCTAACATATAAGGCCGTTATAGGATTAATGTATATAAAGCATTTAAAGAGGGCCTGGCATATAATAAATGTTTGGTAAGTAATAGCTATTTTATTAGCTATTAGATCTAAATGATGACCTATACATGGGTACAATATAGTTAAATAAATACTGTAGCCTAAAACTTTGTTTTGAATGTTTTAATCAAATAAATAACATTATTATAATAGTAAGTTTAAAAAGTCTAAGAAATTAATTTTTTACTATTTGATGTCCCCTTTTGTAGGAATCTATATAAAAGACATTTAAGTAACAAAACAGACACATTTGTCAAAGATTTCACTTATATTTTATAGATAAAATATTGAAACAACCACCAGAAAGATTGACCCACTTTTAGTTATCCTTTAAGAGCTACATAAGGCATATTTTCAGAGTTCCTTAAAGGATTTATTTATTGTACTTATTAATACTACAACATAACGATGCACACTTATGTTCATTATTCACACCTGAAAAAATTCTTTTTGTGTCCAGTGATAAGCCATGTTTAAATTGGACCTCTGTCCAAGTAGGGCACTCTTTTTCAACTTACACTCAAAATAGAACATGAGCTCTAAATGTTTTACAATTCAGTGAATAAAGGGGATAAGGATGTACATCTGTACACTCTTGAGAGCCATGAATTCATAATTCACTTTTAATTCAACATGTTCAAAACCACAAATATAAGTGCTTTTTCTCATTCATCTTCTAAATTCTACTTTTGTATTATTTTTCTCAGGACCATGACTGTCATGAAAAGCTTAAAATTTTAAAATCTGAAAATTGGCACAACTTATCTATGATAGAAAAAACGTTAGATAAAACTTAAAAATGTGACGAAATGCATGTGCTAAATTGCTAAAATTCTTTTCATCCAAATCAATTTCTCCATTATCTCTCTAATAGTCCATTAAAAATTCTATTATTAATATAATTTATATGCCTTTCTATAAAGAAAGGCATGTATAAACTCAAAATGCACTTAACAACATTTTCTTTCATTACAAATGTACTTGGAAATAACATTTCATATGAGTAGAATGTTGTTTTTGTTGTGGTCATAACAAAAGTATTATCAAACAGGGCAATGGGCTGTGTGTTTTATTTTCTGTTGATCTATTTTAACCATTTTACTACCTGATATTGTCATTTTATTCCATGAAATTCTAAAACAATTTTTAAAATTATATTTTATCTTTGGATTCAATAGGGGATATTAATTTTGTTTGCCAACTTACAAATATGTTTCATGCTTTGCTTTTATTATACAGGGACATCATTTACTTAGGTGACTTAATAGAAATGTTAAAGAACATGTAAGATCAAATACTTTAGGTGATTTTTCTTCTTTATGGTGTGCATGGT
>RJWJ010011221.1:0-44934 GCA_004363605.1 Indri indri
ATTGATCCTGTTTAGCTACCATTTCTCGGGATCTGTGTGCCAGACTCTGGGCTGGGTGTCACATAAGGTGGTAGAAAACTCCTAAGATGACCCCAGGTGGTCCCCACTTCCTGGTTTTCACACCCCTGAGTAATACCCTTCCCTCGAGTGTGGGCTGGACTTCACAGAGCACTTCTAACAAACAGAATGCGGCAGGGACGATGAATGTCACTCCCAACATTAGGTTATAAAAAGACGATGGCGTCTGTCGTGGGTTCTCTCTCTCTCTGCTCACGCCAGGGGGAGCCAGCTGCCAAGCCATGAGGCAGCCCTGGGGAGAAGTCTGCTCCCAGCCAGCAAGGGATGGAGGGCCTCGTTCTGTCGGCGCACAAGAACCGAAGCCCACCTGCGATTACGTGGATGCACTTACGTGGCAGCCGAGCGGGGGCTCCTCCCTCGGTCACGTTTTCACGTGAACCCACGGCTCTGGCCGACGGCTTGACTGCGGCCCTGTTGGAAACCTTAAGTCAGAGGCACGAGCTCAGCTGGACCTGGATTCCTGACTCACAGAGACTGAGATGGTAAATGTTTATTCTTTTTACCTGCTAAATTTGGGGGCAATTTATTATGCAGTGATAAGTAACTAATACATATTAGGTAAAACTGTATAAAATTGCTGTTTGTTAGGTTTTAAAAAAAATCAGCAGTTTCTTATTGGTCAAACTGAATACTTTATCCTACTCATTCCACGTAACATCCTTCAAGCTACCTGTAATTTAACCTCATTCCAAAAGCGTGGAAACAGTCTCTCAGAGGTTCACAAGCACAGCATGCCTCCATGGGCCAGGAGTTGTGCTAGGCACCAGGGGACACGTGAATAGAGCACAGTCATTGCCATTCAGAAAACAGAGGCCAGGTATGGTGGCTCATGCACGTAATCCCAGAATTTTGGGAGGCTGAGGGGGTGAGGATCGCTTGAGGCCAGGAGTCAAGACCAGCCTGGGCAGTATAGTATGACCCTCATCTTCACAAAAAAATAAGAAAAATTAGCCTGGCGTGATGACACACACCTGTACTCCCAGGTACTCGGGAAGTGGAAGCTGGAGGATCACTTGGGCCCAGGAGTTTGACGCTGCAGTGAGCTATAATCGCATCACTGCACTCCAGCCAGGGTGACCAAGTAAGACCAAGTCTGTAAAAAAAAAAAAAAAAAAAAAAAGGAAAACAAAAAGGAAAAAAAGAAAACAGACAGGCTCCATAACAGGCTTCAAAGAGAGAGAAATCCAGAGCCGCCGAGGCAGAGTCAATTTGGAGATTCCTGCAACGCCCCAGCCGACCAAAGGCCAGAACATGAAACGCACAGACGTCTGATGGTAATTATCTCTGAAAGATCAGACTTGTGACATTTCTGCAAGGAGACCAATTCTGCCACGATTCCTTCCATCTATTAGTCACTATCTCACAATCATTTTGCCTTTTCTAATCAGCAAACAGGCATTTGAAGCCCTTTCTTGAACACATTTATCATCTCCAATGCTATGTGGAATCAATTTTATTTACCCTTGCCAAGCCTACCAGAGCCTCGTTTGTAATTAGAGAAGTACAGGTGAGGGAAAGGATTTGTTGTTGCTAAATTAGGTCAAACGTTCCCACCCTCGGAGCGTCCGGCGTGTTTCTAATGTGCCCTCCGTGGCTGGTTTTGGGTGCAGTCAGGCTGCTCATCAACTTCCTTCCCTGAATCAAGATTCATGATTTTTCCTACCTAAGTCACTTCTTAGGTAGGAAATTGTCTCGACTGCCCCAGGCTGTCGAAGGGACCCACTGCTGGAGGGAGATTGTTCCCAGCCCTCTAGAGCTGAACCTGTCGTTGATCTTGCCCCACTCTAGTTAGATCTTCAGACAAGGAAGAAATCAGGAAATGGCAGCCAAGGAGAGACACGCTGGCGCCTAGCAAGTTACAAAGCCCTGGCAGCAACACCAACTGCAGCTCTCCATCTGCGTCCCAATGGGCGCTTCCTTGGTAACCGAGGGCTCTCCGAATCAGCAGTAGGGTATCTTGGGCGGCAGAGAGAAAGTTTCACTGCCTGTTATCACCCTTGGTGGTACCAGGAGAACTCAGCTTCACCTTGAGTGGAGGCCCTGCTCTCCTGGTGGCAATTCGTGGGCTTTGAAGAGGTGATATGTTTCTGAGTCAGGATTAACCCACGGTGTGGCCCAACCTGTGTTATAACTCCCCTCTCTCTAATCCTTTTAACTTCCCCAAACAGAGCCGACAGCTGTGCTCAGGGACCTCCTCTCTTACGAGGTCTTTATTTGGGGAACATGACCAGAGGGAGAAGATGGGACGTGTGCCCTCAGGCGTGATCCGCAGCAGCTTCCCCCCTTCTCCCATCAAAGTCATACCTGACAGAGCACCCCATGGAGAAGCCTCACAGGAATTAAGATATTCCAGATACTCTTAGGAAAATGAAATATTGAAGAATGGCTTCCCGAGCTGATAATGGTGGTACATTTGAAAAATAGACCGGAGTGCCGTGTTTAAAAGCCCGAAGTCATAAAAGGTATTATGAATGGATGGATGGGGAGCCTCTACAAGCAGACTTCATCGATGTCATCGTAAAAGATGAACGCTGTCACTCTTTTTTATATATAACAAGAAGATATGCTGCCGCATCCAGATCTCATTGTAGAAGCTGTCAGGCTCACTGCAATGGCATTGCATAAGCTATTTATGACGATATGAGGGAAAATACAAGGTTAAGAGATCTTTATCTGCTGTCTATGAAAATGCGCTTCCACACTGAGGCGGTACGTGAAATAACCTTCTGGATAACCCGTGACATTGGGGGGCTGCAAAGTGAGATTAACTAGCGGAGACAGGTCTGCATCCAAACGGTGTTTCTGCCCAACCCCCGGGCCGCGTGAACATGCAGGTGTTCTTTCAGCTTCCTCTCTGTAAAACCCATGCAGAATTTTACAGCACTTGTTGTGTGACAATTCACAAGTGATCCAACAAAAATTCATGCCCCGCCTTCCAGAAGGTAGGGGGGCTGCTGGGATCACACCTCTCAGCCCCCCTTGCCTGAGGCACAGCCAGTGAGCGTGACCTCCAGGCCGGGGTTTTTCAGAAGCAGTCTGCTTCCTCCAAGATCTCCCCCTCACCCCCTTTCCAGTGCCTGGCGTTAGAGGATTCCCAGCTACAAGGCCAAGAACTCTGGGCCCCGAATCACCCCATGGAGAAATGGCACCCCCAAGCCAAGACCAATCCACACTATGCTTTACATAACTGAGAAACGAACGTCTGTTTCACGGCTACGCCAACTGAAATTTGGAGTGTGTTTGTTACAGCAGCTAGCATTATCCTTGCCGGTATAATTTAGTACCTTACTAAGGGTCTTATTCATTCGGTCATACTCTCATTCATACCATGAGTAGAAGGAAATATGGTATAGCAGCCTGCAGGCCTGGAGTTAAGTGTCTTCCACTGGACAGTTTTGTGATTTGGGGTACCTTAGGAAAATTACTTACTTTCTCTCAGCCTCCATGTTCATTTTTGCAAAATGAAGATTTTTTTAAGATCCTGGCCCTTAGTCATGATGGCCAAAGTGTGGAAGCAACCCAGTGTCCATCAACAGATGAATAGATCACAAAATGCGGGACGTGCATACAGTGGAATATTATTCAGCCCTCAACAGGAAGGGAAACATGACGCTAAGTGAGATAAGCCAGTCACAAAAGGACAAATACTGTATACGTTCATTTTCTGAGGTTGCTAGAGTTGTCAAATTTATGGAGACGGACAGTAGAATGGTGGTTGCCAGGGGCTTGGCTAGGGAAGAATAGGGAGTTGTTGCTTAATGGGGACAGAATTTTAGGTTCGAAAGAAGAAAAGAGTTCTAGAGATAGGTGGTGGTGATTATTGCAAAACAATGTGAATGTACTTAACGCCACTGAGTTGTACACTCAAAAAGGGTTAAAATGATAAACTTTCTGTTATGTATATTTTATCAAAATTTTTAAAAATTAAAAAAAGACCTCATGGGGTTAATATGAATATTAAATCAAATGATATATGTAAAGGGCTTAGCACTGAGTGTGACAGCGTAATCAGAGGGCTGGATTAGTGGTAACTGTTGTGTGTATTAAGTGCCTACTATCTGCCTGGCACTGTGCCACATCCTGGGGCGAGATTATTCCTGCCTTCACGGTGCTGGGGGAAGAGGAGAGCCAGCTCAGAAGGCAGGACACAGGCAGGGTGTCATGCTCAGAAAACAGTGGCACAGGCAGGAGCTGGGAAACACGTAAGAGGGCACCCAACTCAGCCAGGGTCGGGGTCCGGGAAGGCTTCCTGCTGAGACCCGAGGCAGGCGCCGACCCGGCAGCCCGCTGGAGACAGAGCAAGCACCGTGCTCAAGGGCCCTCGGTGTGGCTTGAATGTGCACCCGTCCAGCCATCCCAGGCCAAAGGCCAGTCATCCTCTGCCACGTCCCCAGCCCTGGCCCAGGATCTCAGAGGCAGCAGGAGCTCTCTCTGCTGACTTCTCTGTTGGCCTCCCAGAGTTCTCAAGCTTATGGCATTCTTCAAAAACAAGATTTATTTTCAAGTCCAGTTTTTGAAAGGAAACGGCAAGTAAACATCTAGATACACAAATACACACTGCATCACTGCAAACAACTCTTCTAACTCAGAGCTCAGGATCTCCTTTGGAGGCCATCACATGCCACGCGCCAGGCCCAATGAGGAAGCCAGTCTTGGCCCTTGAGGGCTCACAGACAGGTGGGAGGAACAACTACAGTTCCGTGGGAAAATGCTTCCAAGGGGAAGCAAGGTGCCGTGAGGGTACAGAGGAGGGTGCCCAGCCCAGTCTGGGCTGGACGAGGATGGGGGGCCTGGGAAGGCAGAGTGCTGGCGAAGGAGCCAGATCCCCTGATGCCTGTGCCTGCCTGGCACCCACTGCTCACTTCCAGCAAGAGCCCCCCAGTGATCCTCGGGCCCCGCCCTGCCCCACCCCCAGTCCAGGTGTGGCTGGCTGCACCTCAGGACCCAGGAGCTGGTGCACGCCTGGGCCCGGGTGGCTAGACGGAGGACTCCATTCCAGCAGCCTTGCTGGACCTGTTAGGATACAGGGGTGTCTCTCCACAGAGGCGCTGCCCTCACAGGAATGTAAGCACCCCCCAGCCCCCCAACCCTCATCCAGCCATGCCTGAAAGAAGCAAGATGCCTCCGTGCTGGGTTACCTGAGCCAATAAACCCTCCCTTTTGCCTATGAAAATTTAAGTAGAGTTTCCATAACTTATATCCATGTCTGGCTTTCTCCCTCCTGGTCCCGTAGATCCATATTCGCCACCTGGGAACCTGGCTCAGGCCTGGTGTGGAGTTGGAAAGCATGCACACACACGGTAGTTAACAAATGATTCGCATTCTTAGGGTGACTGACCATCATGGTTTTTCCAGATCTGAGAGGCTTTGGTGCTAAACGAGAGCCAGTCCCAGGCAAACTGGGATGGCTGGTCACCCTGGAAGTCCTCCATCCCGCCCCACCCCCATTCCCAGCTGGGTGCACCCACACTTCCTGGTGAAAACACCAGGGAACAGGAAGGCCAAAGGGGAAGTGTCCTCTGCAGCCCGAGCTGGGGCCCTCTAAATCCGTGAGCCCCCGTGAGCAGGATCCACAGCCAGGCCTGAGCCTCTCCCTCCTGGGGACCCACACTGGCGAAGCTCCAGAACTCTGCAGAACCACAGTTTGTGCTGGGTGTGGTCGGACCACCCACAGGGCCGTCCAAAAGGAGCACAAAACCAGAAACATTCCCATGCACAGATGCGGTGCTCCAAAGAGGCCACTCCTGCAACTTCCAGGCAAACCCCTGGCAATCAATCGCACAGCCAGTAAGTGGGGTTTTTCTGGTGATAACTTGCAATTTGATATAGTAAGAGAAAAGGTCGTGGGCAGGAAGTTTCTAGAAAACAAGCTTCTTTCTGGCTTCTTGTTCCACCAGCCTCAATTAAGTCCTATTGACTATTATAAGGAAAGAGTTAATTTCACATTCTCCTCTGGATTTTTAAAAGGAGCTCTCCCGACCGCAGCCCCCAGAAACACAGGCTTGGCCTCTCACGTGCCCAGGGAGTCGGGCTTCCCAGGGCTGCGGAGACACTTCGTTCAAGGCAAGAAGGGGCAGATGCTGTTTGGAGCAGACCCGCAGGAAATGAGTTGTAGGTTTCCTGCTGGAAACCTTTGCAGCTGAATAGAGCTGAATTCCCCCGCTTTCAATGATCTCTTTCCCTTGCTTTCTCTTTCTGTCAATATGCTATTATCTCCCGTGACTTCTGCCCTCCCAAGAAAAATGAGGCAGGAAATAGACAATATAATAGGAAATACAGCAAATGCACATTTCCTGTCAACAATATACCTCACTAATAGATCGTCAGATGAGTATTTTATTAGAACAACGATTATGACAGCTACAATATTTCCAGAGACAAACTAGGGTGGATCTGAGTCAGAGGAATGTGGAAGGAGCTTTGCCAGGAAACAGCATGGGTTTGGGGCTTAGCTGTGTATCTGGGAGCCAGAAACCTACCGGTTCTGATCTCAGATCTGGCTCTGATCGATGTGTGGCCGTGCGCGTGGACACGGACGCTCTCTGTCCCTTTCTGCCTCCTTCCCCCGGAGGCCTGTGGGTGGGAGCCCTGGTGACAGCCCTCAAGGTGCGGGAAGTTGCAGCGGGGCTGGGAAAAGTAGAGCCGGCAGCTCGGCTGATCCTCTGGGCTCCTGCTCCTACTGAGAGGTGGCTGAGCTCCGTGACTGCAGCCAGACAGGTTCCCTGCCGCACTCCCGCTGAGCTGGGGCTCCGTGCCCGGGCCCATTTCAGCCTGCCCGGCAGCCCACGCGGTGGATCCCATCCAGGAACACGGACGCCTGCAGAGTGCGGCAGGCAAGGGACGGAAAGGGCAAGGACTTTACAAAAATGCCTGGGTTTGTGTGCACTTCCCTTTCTAGCCTCAGAGCATCCTGCCAGCCTCAGAAAACAGAGGCAGTGTCGAGGGACCCATGCACAGCTCAGAATTCAGGCCCCAGGCCCTTCACTTTGGGCCCGCACGGTCTTGCGAAAGTGCTCACCACTGTCCAAAATATCACCGGTGCTGTTTTCATTGAATGACCTCCCCCATGGGAGAGTTCTAGCACAGCAAGGGCACATCTACCTTTGCGCACCACTCTCCCTGGATCCTGTAGCAGCACATGGGACCTAGTAAGTGCTCAAAAAGTACTTCTTGAACAAATGAATGAATGAATGCATGAAGCTTCTAACTGAGCACCTGCCCTAGTGTGGTTGCAACGGGGAGTGGAGAGTCTCTTACTATCTCGGAAGGGACAGAAAGCTACCATGCGTCCCCAACCCAAACACTCAGAGTCCCATTTCCTTTTGCCTCCCCAAAAGGCAGGGTAAGGCTTCCTCCTCCTGCCTGGGGGAGCGCCAGGCATCCAGAAACCAGCTCTCTGTGTCTGCTGGGTCTCTGTGCATTAATGAGCTGTAAGGTCTTTCGCTGGGGAGAAGGGGGAGAGGGTGGGATGGACGCAGCTTTCTTTCTTCAGAATTTAGAAGCTCAAAAGAAAAAGGCACACTTGATTTTCCCTGGGATCCGGAAGAGTGAATTCAGACAAAGAATTCATCCCATGAGTGGACAACCAAGCAGGCAAAGGGGAGGAGAACCATTCAAGTCTAAGGAGATCTTCATTTTCTTAACAGCAAATTTATTTTAAATGCTTAATCATAAAGTGAGCACTGCCTATGCGTGTTTGATTTCAAACTTCATCAGATTCTGAGATAATAAAGTCATCTCTGTAAGGTTAGCAAAAATAAAAATAAAAATGAAAGAGAATGGGAAAAAGGAGATGGTTTGAGAGTCTTATTAAAAAAAATTTTTTTTAAAGGCACAAGTTTAATTTCCAGAGCAAGGTCTATAAATAGACCCCAAAAAATCAGTGAGAAATAAAAATCAATGGTTAAGCAAAAACAAGGGTAAGTTTTTAAAGAACAAAAAGATTTTGTACAATAATCAACTACTCAATTTTTGGAACCACTTCCAGATGAGTAGGTGGAATGACCACAGTTGAGTTCTTGCCAGGGCTGCTGGCACCTCCCGGGCCACTGTCCTTGCGGCACTGCCTTCCTGCCCGCAGGCTCCCAGGACACGGGGACCCCACCGCCCAGGGGCTGATTTCAAAGAAAGACAGTCCAATTCCTCTCAACTGGTTAACAAGTCCTGCTATGTCCAGACAGGGGTTTGGCTATTTGGAGCCTAAAAGGTGAGTAAAAGAAAAGAAGAAAAACAGCCCGTGTCCTTTAGGGGAGTTATTTAATAAGAAAATGGAGACAAGTACCCCCAAAACTGTGAATCGTGGCAGGAGAATGTCCTCCGGGAGAGATACACAAAGCTCCTTGGAGTTTGCTTTCCTTTGAAAAGAAAGGAGCTTGTTTTCAATCATAAAGGCCATGCAAATAGAAAGTGAGAAAAGTATAGAAGAATATAAAGGCAAAATCTAAAATAATCTATAAACCATCAACTAGAGATCATCACCGTCCACCTTTTGACCTATTCCTACGTCCTTCCAATCTTCATACGTATATAAACATATTTCTATTTTATGAATATCCTACATTGTTCACATATTACATCACAAGCCGTTTCCCATGTCATTGGATACTGTTTGAAAACACAATTTGTAAGGGGTGGACTATTTGTTCACATGGCCCTGCTAGAAGGTATTTAGCCGTGACACTACTGACAAACGTCTGCAGTGTGCATTCTAGACTGATCCATTCGGGGAACATATAAGTAATATTAGAGCAAATCTTCTTAGGTAGGAATCTCCGATAGCATTTCCAATTTCTCCCATGATATAGATTCTTACAAGTGGACTTATTAGGTTTGAGGAGAGACTTCTAAGACCTCCTGATGTGTATGCCAGATCGGATTTCTGAATGACTCCGTCGATTTATACTCCACAGGACATATAAGCGATTGTCTGCTTGCCGCCTGCTGGCCTGCTTTGAGTGCTGCCATTTTTTAGAATGTCTGTACTATAGGATTTTAAAAGTAGAAGAGGTCTTTCTGATGCATTTAATCAGGAGTTTTCCTGGGGAAAGCAGCGTTTGCCGTGGCGCCTAAGCAGGGAGGAGGCCGTCACGGTGGGGAGGAGCTGGCAGTGCAGGGGCCAGCGCTGGGACTGCCAGTGTGGTCCAGGGAGGAGGTGGCAGCAAGGAACCTTCAGACGTGGAAAGAGACCCTGGGGGCCTTCGGGCTCACGCACACGGATGCGGTGGAAGATGCATGTGAGTGTTTTCTCTCCTCCACGAAGTTGTTAGCTCCCGGGGTGGGCCGGCGGGGAGAACTGGGTCTCACTCTCGTTTACAGAGTTCCTAGCACAGTGCACACAGGATGTGGTCAGTAGAGCCTCACTGAATCGAGGATTTTATTCACTCAACAAACCCATAAGAAGCACCAAACAAGCCGGACCCTGTACCCGGGCGAGACCCGAGGGCACAGACACAGCCCTGGCCCCAAGGAACCTGCAGGAGGATGTCGTCTGGAGACCTGTCTGTCTGCCTCAGCATCCCCCCACCCCCAGCTCAAGACGAGCACGGGCAGGCGCGGGATGGGGTGGCTTGGCTGGCAGACCCCCGGCATGGTGATGGTGACCTTCAGCCTTCAGCATGTGCTTTCTCTGGGAGAATGCCGTGGTCAGAGGGAGGCCGTGGCTCCGACGGAGGTTTGAGAGAAGGGTGTTGTTTGCAATCTGTTGGCCAAAGGCGGCCACTAACTGTCCTAGATGTTCTAACTGTCACACGAAGGGCCTGGAATTGTGGGGGTGATGGCAGAGAGCAGACCTAGACGGCAGATGCGGAGGAAGTAAGAGAAGTGGGAGGTGGGAAGAGCTACAAGGAAGAACCAGAAAGAGGAGCAGCAGGTCACCCCCAGGGTCAGGCACAATGGGGACAGGAGGCAGAGTGCTGGACACCTGGAGGAGGACGGACCAGATGGAGGAGGGTGGGCACCCACCAGGCACGAGCCGGCACAGGACCGCGCTGAAGTCAACTTGGGGGGTGTTTCGAAGGTTCCCAGAGGTCAAGGGAGCCCAAGCAGATGCCTTCTTTAAACGGCTTGAGGAAATCACCACCTCCTTGCCCCAGGTTGCTGGCCCGGCCCTGGCCGCAGAGGGGATTCCGTGCTGGTCAGACCACAGTCACCCATTCTGGAACAGTGACCCCTGCATGGGTCCCGCCTCTGCCAGAGCCTCTTGTGGGCCCAACACAGAAGCAGAGAAGTCAAGTCTTCCTCCTCCACCCCGGCTGGGCCCAATCCAATGACCCACTTCTGAATCCAGCAACCTGGGACCCGTTTCAAATAACACCAACTTCTCCCGTCGACACCCACGGTCTAATTGACAAGTTGACGATATGCGATGTCTCTGTGAGGTCGGCATTGCTAGCCGCACTTTGCAGGTTAGGAGGCCAAGACTCAGAGAGTGGAAGCCATTTGCCCACAGTCCCCCAGGGAGCACGGCAAGATTCATAGCCAGGTCTTTGGACCCCAGATTCTGTGCTCTTTTGCGGCAACACCCAGCCTGCGGGGACAAGCTGAGGCCTGATCTATGGAAGACAAGGCTGCTTTAGCCTCAGTTTCCCAGGAGGGGACCTCATGGCTGTTGGAGGAGCCTTCTGTTGCTGGGAACAGGAACAGGACTGGGACGGAGGGTGATGGCAGCAAGAAGTCTTGCAGGAGCAGAAAGACAGACACTTGAAGGCCTGGAGTGAAGCCGGTGAGAAATGGCGGCGTTGGGAGTAGCTGCTGCTGAGACGAGCCGCGTGGACAGGCGACACTAGAGGCGAGAGGAGCACGGGACCGAACGTGCTCGGATTCACGCAGGGCCCTCAAAACCTGAAACTACCGTCTCCAGAGAGAGCCCTGCAGCCACTCGTCACCGAGGGATGGCATCTGAGCTACAGTACTGCAAAGGCCCCACCAGAGCCCCGTCTCTTGCCACTTCCCACCACCCAAATCCCCGGCTGCCCCAACATATCAAGCTGCCCCGTCCTGGACCCGGAGCATCTTGCTCCACGAGCTTCCACTCAGGTCCAGGTTCAAGGGCAGCTCTCCAGAAAGCCTCTCCAGCCCCGCCTCCCACCTGCCGGAGGCGCCGGCCTGCCTGTGCCTCTTCCCTTGCGCAGCTGCCCATGGGTGGGCGAGAGCCTGTCTGTGAGGGCCTCACCAGAGTCGTCCTGGGCCCAGAGTCCAGGGAGGACTCTGCACGTTTAACCAGCATCTCGGGGGATTCCACCGGGCGCTCAAGTTTGAGAATCACTGCACTTGTTCCTTAAAGGCAGGATCCTGTCTTAGTAAGAAGAGCTGGGATTTACTGAGCACCTACTGTGTGCCGAGCATAGCGCTGAGCACTCTGCACATAGTCCCTGTAATCCTCATGATGGCACTTCATTACACCCAATTCACAGCTGAGGGAACTGGGGCCCCAGCAAATCACATGCGCAAAGTCACCCTATCTCTGTATCTCGGTGCCAGCAGGGAAGGGGCACCACCCAAAGTAGTCCTTTGAGAGGAGTTTGTTAATGGGGGGATTTACAGAAACAGGGGCAAGATTTCAGGAGACCAAGAAGGGATGGCACAGTTTCATGGGGTCTTGGGGTGACTTCAGGGACCCCACCGCTTCCAGCCTGAAGGGTTGGGGTGAGAGCCACGGCGTTCAGTGGTGCAGCCTATCCGTGGCAACTGGCAAGGAGGGAGCTGCAGGACACACACCCCATCTCACTGTGCCCCCATTGCCCACCTCTGGCCGATACTGCCCATTGGCCAAGCTCAACCAGATGCCAGAGGGCAAGGGAGCCTTGACGTGGGCCGTCCAGGTCAACCTCCAGGGCACACGGTGGGTCCAGAAGGGTAGAATGAATCTGGGGGAGGGGTGTGCAGCAGAAGGTCCAGCACCATCCCGTGGCCGACAAGTGGCAGAGGGAGCTGGATTCGGAGCAGATCCTTCCTCCTGCCCCGCTCCACCCCTGTGTCTCCAGGAGCATGAGGAGCCTGGCTCTCCGTACCTGTTTGCTATTTGATTGAATGAATGAGCTGTGTGCCGCCACGTGTAATGCATATGGATATTGGAATCAGACCTGGGTTTCAGTTCTAGCTTCACCACTTAGGAACGTGTGACCCTGGACAACTCACTTCACCTCTCTGAGCCTCAGTTTCCTCATCTGTAAATGATGGGTAATCCCAGTGCCTCCCTGGCAGCCCTGGGGCGGGAAGGAGGGAGAATGCGTATGGAACGCTAGGCGCAGAGCTACAGTAAGCGCTACGACTGTTGCCATTGGTGATAGGGTACAGGACTGGATGCATATACACTGTGCTTGAGTGATTTAGACTTAGAAGGCTGGTCACTCGTCACTGTCCTCTGATATTTGGCAGAGGCCAGTGGGGAGAGGTTGAGAAGGGCAGGTGGAAGGACTTTTCTTGATGTCGTGGCAGCAAGCTTGGCCGACCCTTGCGTTCCTGCTCTGCGTGTGAAGAGCACCCCCGACTTCATCAGTCATGAGTGCGGCACCAAGCAGTAAGTTAATTTCTAACTGTGGCACTTGATAAATTTTCCATTTACCTCATTAGTTTTTACAGCCTGCAATATTGGTGAGAACACTTCCAATTAACCATATGGGAAGCTTCAGTATGGAATCACAACAATTTTTTAAAATGTGTTATTTAACCAAATAAGAATCACAGCCCCCAGAAATAAAGATGCTAAAAACCAGCACTTGAGTCCCAGAAAGGAATTGCTTCCAGGAGGCCTGTTCGTCAGGATTCTGGGGGTTCTCACCTGTCACCTGGAGAGGAAGGGACTGACCTGGGCTCCCCCCTCCTGTCCCCAGAGGGAGCTTTGGGAAGATCCAACGAGGTAAGTGGGGCCTGACATTGACCCCAGAGGATGTAACGGGGTGTCTGCAGGCCTCATTCTGAAATCACACCAATAGCGGCAGATGCCCCTCCATGGTTTAGCTATGAACTATTTCTCAACTGCTTATCTTATGACCCCAGAAGCCTGTGAGATGGGATGTGGTCTTCCTTTTTAATAGCCAAGGATACCACGAACCAGAGAGGCTCCAGGACTGCCAAGATCAAGTGGAAGCACATGGCCCGGCTGGGGCTCAGGCTATGTACCCCAAAGCTGATGCCTCTCACTGCATCATGGGACCTAGAAGAGATACAGACTGGGGGACCCACCCCATGCCTAGTGCTTTCCTGGGGGCTATGACTGTGCTGCCTGCAGATTCTCTGGCATCTGCAGGGGGTGCCAGGGCCCTGGGCTGAGCCTGCAGGTAAGGCTGGGCCATCGGGTATCTCCTTCCCCTGACACCATGAGTGGTCCAAGCCGTGGGAATGGGATCCAGATGTGTCCCCAGAAGTCTTCGTCCGGGAATCAGAAGAAAAGCATCTAGAATTCTGTCCTTGGGCTAAGCTGGAGAGGCCATTTGGGAGATACCAGCAGTCACATTCTTGACCGTGAAAGAGAATCAGGCCTGCAGTGAGAGCTGCCGAAGCCAGCACACAGAGAGGCCAACTGATATGGGGATGCAGGGAGGGGAGGAAGAGAGAACAGCTGGCCTGTCAGCTGGCCACCTGATAGGCCAGCTCCGTCCTCTGCTGTACTACGGTTCAAGCTCCCCCCAGACACCGTCCCCCCAACCCCATGCTCCCAGCTCCTTCCAAGAGGCTCTTGACCATGATTTTAGGTCCCAAGTCCAGCTTCCAGACTCACACCTCTTCCTCCTCTGTCCCTCCAACCCTAGGAGTGTCAACAATGTCCTGCAATTGCTAATCTTTTGCAGGGTGGGGTGGGGGGCTCATCATTCCCTTTGGCTTTTTGGTCTTTCACCATCTATATAAGCAATCCTTGCATTAATTTCCTTGATTTTAAACAGTTAGAGTGATTGATGTTTCCTGGCTAGACCGCAGCTAATACAGTGGTCATCCTCAAACATTGTTCAATGGCTACAAGATAGCTGCTGCAGCTCCAGACATCGCATCCTCACCACAGCCACACTGAAAGTCAAGGAGAGGCCGAGCGCAGTGGCTCACACCTGGAATCCTAGCACTCTGAGAGGCTGAGGCGGGCGGATTGTTTGAGCTCAGGAGTTCGAAACCAGCCTGAGCAAGAGTGAGACCCCGTCTTTACTAAAATAGAAAGAAATTAATCGGACAACTAAAAATATACAGAAAAAATTAGCCAGGCATGGTGGTGCATGCCTGTAGTCCCAGCTACTCAGGAGGCTGAGGCAGGAGGATTGCTTGAGCCCAGGAGTTTGAGGTTGCTGTGAGCTAGGCTGACACCACGGCACTCTAGCCTGGGCAACAGAGTGAGACTCTGTCTCAACAACAACAACAACAAAAAAGAAAGTCAAGGAGAAAGACAAGTTCTCCTTGTTTGCTTCTTTTTGCGAGGGAGGTAAGCCCTTTACAGAATTGGGCAGGAATGGGTCAATGCCCATACTCTAGCTGGAAGAGAGGTAGGGAAGGTGAGCATTCTGCATTTTTCATCCCTAAAATGTGAGATAGACTCTTCAAACAAGAAAAAGGGAATTGGGCAATGGCTGCTGAGTGAGCGACCGATCACATCCACATTTACCATGAGTGTGACCTAGGTCAAGCCACCTCCTTTCTCTGGGCCTCGGCTTCCTCATCTGCAAAATGGGGAAGTTTGGTGAGATCAGTGTTTTTGAACTATATTCTTCAGAGGCCTTGGGTTCCAAGGAGGTGCTTGTGGGGCCACTGTGGGGCCACTGGCGGAGTGAGGTCTCAGCAGGTGGGATCCTGCCCCAACTTCAACAAGAGCAGTTTTATCTTTTTGCATATAAAAGCATCTGCTGGACTGGCTGGTTTTTAATGCCCGTTGCTGCTCTCCTAGAGTCAAAGTTATAGATCAATTTATAAAAATGAGGAAATAACCAGGATGATGTTCTTGCTAAGAATGATCCATTAGCTTTGGGGGTTATTCATAATAAACTTTGGAGATTGATTAAGCTTCCTGGCTTTTTGCCAGCTACTAACCCATCTGCATGATGCTGCAGACTCCATGGTGTGGTGTGGAAGACACTCTCCCTGAAACGGTCTTGACTCCCTCTGTTCCCTTCAATCATGAGAAAGCAAACGCTTTACGTATATACAATTATTTTAAACTATTTATCTTGCATAGAAGAATTGATCTTTGCAGGTCTTTCTCACTGGCCTTGACACTGATGAATCGCCTTGGAGATAGTCTCAGAAAGGGAAGACGTGGCCACTAATGGATGGCTCTTCTCATCTTAATTTTTCCCCTAGAGGGTCTTCTCCATCTGGAATCTTCCTTGTTTCCCTTTGTGGATTTAACTCTGTAAATGCCATGCCAGTGGCAGCACCCATTTTATTTCTGTCATCTGAAGGCCTCTTTTGGATCAGAGGTTCAAAGGCACAGGCTGAGAAAACAGTGAAGCCCTAAGAAAACTCCGGGCCTTTGCCAGGCTCAGCCCGCCACGGGAATGACGGACACCATCTGACAGGTGCCTTCAAGGCATTTTTTTTTTCTTATGCATTAACCACTTAGCCACTGCATCTAAGGGGTATTTCTTAAACAGCTACCCTGTGATCCACATAGTCAAAAACTGGTACTAGCCCCCTCGATGTGTGTGGCCCTTTCATACTCTCACTTAGACCCGTAGGGTCCCCGAGGCTGTTGTGTTCTGTTACCACCTTGCGTTCTGCTTGGCACAAATTAGACAATGCAGGTAATATCATCCCCATTTTACAGATGAAGAACTTGAGGCCCAAACTTGAGGCTGAATGATTGTTTCACCCAAGGTCACACAGGTAACAAGTGACAAGGTCAGCCCTTGAGCTCAGCTCTGATGATCCCGAGTTGAATGCCCACGCAAGGGCAGACCCCAACATGGGGTTCGACTCACGGGAGATGCTTGATAGATTCCTCCTCCCTTCCTCCCCCTCTTTCCCCATGGATTCAGCACAGACGAAACAGGTGGGCCCAGGTGTGTCCAGGCTTCTTGCTGATCTCACAGGACCTGGTGGAGCCTGTGTCGCAAGCCAGTTTTCTGTATCAGTCACCCACATAAAACAGGAATGCAGTTTCATTATGAACTATTCAAATAATACAGGCAAAACTAATCCAAATAATAATAATACAAATAATACAACTCAAATCCCCTGAGAACCTCACCTCCAATTTCAGGCTCCAAAGTGACTACTGGCATTTGTATAGTGTGGCTCTATTCAGATTTATTTCTATGCACTTATGAACATAAACATAAAAATATCATATAAAGAAATATGTAGTTGAGGTTTTTTTATCTGCTGGGCTTTTATTAATTTCAATGGTTTTGTACCATACATATCATTCGCAACTTGCCTTATTGCGCGTAGCAAATGCGTGTGTAAATATTGGCCTCATCTGTCTTTTCTCTACAGCTTAGCAGTCCAATACTTCATATGGATGTGTTGCTGGTTGCTTTAACTAGTCCCTTATTGATGGACATAGGGGTTTTTCCAATGTCTCACTATTAAAAGCAATGCTGCAGGGGCATCCCTGTCTCAGCTTCTTGCGCATCAGTGAGTATTTCTCTGGAGAAAAAAGTGAGTATTTCTATAGAAAAAAAGAAACTATAAATTAAGTTAAAAGAGAAGTGGACTGGGAGAAAATATTTGCAACAAACATGACAGACAAGGTAATAATAGTCAGATTATAAGAAGAAATGCTTCAATTTAATAATAAAAAGACAAACAACCCAACAGACAAATGGGCAAAGAATAGGACAAGGCAATTCATAGAAGAAGAAAAAGAAATGGCCAATAAGCATATAAAATGTCACTGCACCTCGCTAGTATCAGAAAAAAGTGACTTAAAGCAACAATAAGGTACCTTTTCTACTTACCAGACTGGCCCAAATTTTTAGCTTGGTATCAGATGTTGGCAGGAGTTTGGGGAAATGGGTGTGGTGTTGGAATGCATATAGATCTTGGCCTTTCAGAGAACAGTTTTCACTTCTGAGTTTACCCTACAGAACAACAGTATTCATCACTATCTACTGGTTTAAGCCAGGCACACACCATAAGCCTGACATCAAGGTCAAAGTCGGGCCCAGAGGGGCCTGGAACAGAGTTGGGAGGAGCTGCATCCTTGGTGGGACAGGCCTGGGGTGACTGTAACACAAGGACCCTCCCACCGTCCCAGCCACCAGGTATCCAAGTGGTGTTTTTCTAAACAGTGCTGCAGCCGCCAGGCCTTTGGGCAAATACTCATTTTTCTCAGTAAGGCAAAGACACCTATGCAATAAGAGAGATGTTTCCTGGGGTGGATTAGTTGGTTCTGAAGAGACCACACACACGATGATCATTCTTACATGTTCTCAGTGTAACTTAAGATGCTGTCGTCGTTCATGCCATGGTACACAAATGACTCAACTGTGGCCAGAGCAGCAAGTAGCACCCTCTGTCTGCCCCTTCACTCAAAGGAGGGCTCACTCCACTCCTCCTCTACACCTGCAATCCCATCGTGGTCTCTGGCCTGTTCCCCTGGGCGACATGCATCCCCGGCAGGCCTGCCATCACACCCTACTGCCCTGAACAGATGGCTTTGACTTAAATCTGCACCTGGCTCCCGGACACTCTGCCCCTTACAAAGGACTTGAGCTTCAGCTGGGCTTTGCCTTTCAATCCTCCCATTGCCAAATCACTGGAGGATGGCAGTCAAGCCTGGGGCCCCTGTCACAGTCTTGCAAACCACATGCTTCTCTTGAGCTGAATCAGACCTGGAGAAGGGGCTTTGTTTATGAACTTGAAATCATTCCGTGACCGAGACTCAGAGAGCAGAGGGAAGAGACAGCCCTGCTTCATGTTAATATAACAGGCCTTTCTGATAGGACGGGCAAAGATCAAAGCCAGCTAAGTCTGCAAAGTCAGTTTAGATGAGTGGAATGGCAACCTATAATGTCAAACATAAACAACTCAAAATCAGCCTCAAGTGTAGGGGTCTGGAACTCTCCACCAATGAGAACATTGGGTGATAATGGAAGAACACTGGACTCTAGGAAACTTCCTTCCCAGCCTCAGGACTGCCCATCAGGTCCAGCCTGCTTGTTCTGATGCTTCATAGCCTCTTCCTCTCGCCCTCACAGGCCTACCCGCTCCTTGCCCAAAGAGCCAGAAATCTGGGCTTTCAGCATAACCTCACTGCCAAGATCAGGTTTTCTTTAAAAATACAACGATCTGAATAACCCTGCAAGTTTTTCCTATTTTCAATAACATGGTATCAATTTGCAAACAGAGTAATGATCTCTGTTACTTTTCAGGAAATTATGTTTAATATAGTTTACTAGAGCGAGGGAAGAACAATTTAATTGAAAGAGCTTCTATGAACCATATTTAACCTCAGATGTACTAAATGGAGTGTCTCAGAGATAAGTTATGGTTTTTAATTTAACGTAAACTATTCTGTGCAAAAGCACTGTGTTTTTTGCCACTCTAATAATGACTGGTTTGGGTTTATGAACTATTTTTTCGATCATCTCTTTCCTCCGGTGAACACTCCTCGTGAATATTAAACCCAATCTGGAGGTTTTCCCACATAGAATGTAAAATGAAAGGCCCTACAGGCCAGGCATCCTCTGCTGTCTGGAGGCGCTATGTCTCAAAGGTGATGCATCGTCGTCGCAGTGAAGAGGATCCCCCAGTTTTCAGTAAGTGCCCGTGTTTCACCGCCCAGGTTCACCTGCGCCTGGCCGGCTCCTTCACCACTCTGATAGCGGAGCCCAGCCACCGTACCAGCACGTTAAATGAAACGTTGTGCTCACCAAGATTAATTGCTGAACAAAAATACTGAAACTTTATTATTCATATAATTCCTCGGAGGGGATAATCCCAGGAAAATGTAGTGTGTGGCTGAAGTTAATCGTTTGACAGTAACAGACGGGAAGCTAGATGGAAGGGAACCCGCCGAGCATCTCACAGCCTGACCTCCTACGTTGCTAGGGTACGGGTGAGCCTCGTGATTGGCGCCAGGGTTTTTAAGACAGTTGCTTGTTCTCAGTCAGCCCATCCCATCGTCTGCCAACACCTGCCTCTGGGGTCCTCCCCTGCCCCGCACAGGCCGTGGTGAGACCCGAGGTGACCAGCCTGCTGCCCTGCTGTATGTATTCATTCTCTTCTCTTGCTTATTTGTTTGTCAGAGCTGGCATGTGGTGGTTTTTAGCCAACTTGGCATCACTTCCCCCTTATTTGGGTAAAACTGCCAATTTCCCTTTGAGAAGCTGTCGGTTCCCCGACTCTCAACCCTGAGCTTCAGGGGTGATGCCGGGGGCGAGCAAGTGACCAGGTGTTAGCCATTCAGACCACCGCATTCCTCTGGCCACAGAGATTGGTTCACAAATGGACACATGACCTACTCAGGGCCAATCAGATGCGATGAGCTTCAGGGGTGATGCCCGGGGTGGGGAGGGGAAGCATGTGACCAGGTGTTAGCCATTGAGACCACTGCATTCCTCTGGCCACAGAGATTGGTTCACAAATGGACACATGACCTAATCAGGGCCAATCAGATACAATGAGTCTTTTCCTGGGAAGGTTATGGTAGAAGCTGACGGTTTTCTTCTCCGTTAGGAAAGCCGAGAGCGTGGAAGGCTGAAACTGCAAGAGCCGTCAAGCCAGCACCAGGGAAAGGACAACGAAGAACGGTGGGGAAGCATAAGTGAGAGAAGGGGGAAGATTTCATCCTGGTGATGCCATTTGAGTCCTGAATCAAGCCGTACCTGAGGCTTCAACCAGATTTGTAATGTTTTATTTCCAAAAAATAGATCTGGGCCTGGCATGGTGGCTCAGCCTATAATCCTAGCACTTTGGGAGGAGGACGCAGGAGAGTCACTTGAGGCCAGGAGTTCAAGACCAGCCTGAACGACGTAGCAACCTGTTGCTACAAAAAAACAGAAAAATGAGCCAGGCATGATGGCACGCTCCTGTAATCCCAGCTTCTCGGGAGGCCAAGGCAGGCAGACGGCTTGAGCCCGGGAGTTAGAGGTAAGCTATGACGATGTTACTGCACTCCAGCCCGGCCAACAGGTATGATGATATTACGTGGTTAATTCTGGTGCTGGGTGTGTGGGTGTTTCTTGTATCATTGTCTGTGCTGCTCTGAGGTTTTGTCCTAATAAAACATCAAATCAAACGAAGGGCCCTTCATGTAGGGAGTCACTGGTTGAGATCCTTGCTGGGCCTCTGGGGGGCCTGGTACAAAGCAGAGAGAGACCCCAGCCTTGGGCAGTTCGAGTCTCAGGGAATGACAGTCCGGTGGGGCAAACCAGAAGGCAGAGAGTGTGTGCGTGTGCGGGGGGGGGGGGGGGGGGGGGGGGCGGGGGGGTGGGGGGGGGGGGGGGGGGGGAGAAAAAGATGGCCGCTCACAGCTGCAGGGTGGGGATGGTAGGGAAAGGGCTAGAATGAGACTTGTGAACAGCTTCATGACCCAAGCCTTGAAGGACAGCCAGGGCCTGGACATGCAGATCGCTTTGCAGAAGGATACACATAACTGCTTGGATGCACACATGTTATTCTCTTGTCTTGTTTCAACAAAGCACATTTTAAAAATAAAACCCAAGAGAAACAAAAAAAAAAATGAAAAATACTGAAAAAGACCAAGAAGAAAATGACCACCCATAATCTCATCATGCAGCTATAAATAACCACCCTGAATGCTCCTCTTGTTTTGGCTACAAAAGACAGTTTCTGAGAGTCAGGCATCAGCATAAACATGGAGCATGTTAAACAAAGTTGGTGGGTTACCATTTGTGCAGTGGTTTTTCCATCGAAAACAGGTTTGTGGCCATGGAAGGTACAAAAGAAATAATGCAAACACTTCTTATGTTTACTATGGACAGGCATTGTTTTCAATGCTTGACATATGCTAGCTCATTCAACCCTCCCAACCCCATGAAGCAGGTTGCTATTATGAATTCCCATTTTACAAATGAGGAAACTGAGGCTCTGGGAGGTTAAATGGCCTGGCTAAGGTTACATGGCTGACGCATCTATCTGGGTTCCGAAACTGGTAAGTCAGGCTCTGGAGTACTTTTCAGTGGTCGCCCCCAAGTCCTGCCTCTGAAGGAGGCTGATGTCCGCAGGAAACCACTCCATGTGGCCCAGGCTCTGTGCTAGGTAATTTCAGACACAATCTCCTTCCATTTGCACAGCAAGGGAGATGCGTCAGCACTGCATTCCCTGCTACGGTGGGGCACAGAGAGCGACGTTCTCTGCCCAGGTCAACCTGCTGAAGGCTCGGCTGACTTCAGACCTCAGCCCCTTCTCTCCGCCTGACCCAGGGGCCCACGGCCACAGGCTTTCTGGGCTGGCCTTCCCGCTGTCTGCCCGATTCTGCTGGCTTGTTACCCGTTGCTAGAGGAATTTCCCACGCTGAGCCAGGCAGCCAGAAAGCCCTTTCTTTCTTCTCACACATCCCCTTGGCAGAGGTTTGCTCAGAGGGTGGCGCAGACCTCTTCATTCCAGCCAACCTTGTGCCAGCAAGTTCATCTAAGCACAACTTTGTGCATCCAACCAATGAATAATAAATTTAATAATTAAAGAATAATTAATTACACCTGAAACTTCTCACTTGGGGGTACAATTAGCCTCTGGCGCCTTTAGAATGAGTTGCTCGTGACTAATTCTGCCCTCAAGGAGGCATTTGTAAGTACAATTAATTGTGTGCAAAGTTGAACCCACAAATACTGGGGAACATAAAAATTATTCCCACAAAAAGAGTTTGTTCGAAATCCAGGCCCTTAGTGTTTTAAAAAGAGCCCTGTGGCGGGTTCCCCAGCAGGATCCAGATGTTTGAAGCCTCCGTGGGGGGCCATCCCTCCCCCAGCACGAGGGACACCTGAGTGCAGAGGCAGCCACACAACAGCAGGGCATTGTCTAGTGACTGTAGCCGTTAACTCTGCTCACACACATATTCACACACGCCCATGCACACATGTGCCACACGTTGACTCGCTAATGCTACGTCGGCTACCCTTCCTGACCACCCCTGCTCCCTGAGCCAAGCTCTCCCTCCTCTGGGCCAGCTCTCGGGCTCTTTCCACCTGTGACCAGCTCTGACTCCTACTTGGCTGGAAGCCCTCAGGACAGGGCCTGGGACTGTCCTTTTTGTGCCCTAGCCACATCACAATGGCTGGCTCATGACAAACGTCCCATATGCATTTGGGGCATGAATGAAGGCACAAACGAGTTTGGGTTTGTGTACTTGTGTAACAGTCCCTCTGGAAATCCCCTTTAGAACGCACCTGCGGGGGACACTGAGGCAGGAGTTAGTCTGTGGAGCTGTCCCAATGAGCAGGAGCAAAGAGCAATCAGAGAGCAACTGGCTCCTTCCTTCCCTTTGGGAAGGGGTCCTGGGGCTGCCTTGGTGTACCCCTAGCAAAGGGGGAGCTGCTGCCCTCACCCCTGAGGAGCGCTCCGTCCCAGCTGGAGGGATTTCTGCAAGCTACCCAAACTCCCAGGCACACCCTGCTGTGCTGCGTGCTGAAGGCCCTCCGCAGTGACTCACCGTCTCCTGAGATGGATAGAACAGGAAGCCGCGAGGGACAGGGAGAGCTGTCCAGACAGGAGGCAACAGTGCAGGGATGGCAGGGGAAGGGATGGCAGAGGATGCAGGGAGAGGGTCACACTGCCTTAAATGCCCGCATGAGGAGCTTGTCCTAAGCTTGGGAGCATTGAACTGGGACACCAGCGAAGACTCCAGAGGAGGGCAACCTTCTGTGCCAGCAGAGCAACTCGGACAGACTTTGCTAAGGACCAGAAGACGCTGGACATTCTGCTGCACTCTTCCTCCTCATCGCTCAGTGGAACCCTCTCAGTCCTTCCAAATTCCATGCAGATGTCATGGCCCCTAAGGAGCCTTTTTCCTCCCAAGACAATGAAGTGTCTCCCTGAGAGCGAGATGCCTGCAGGAGTGTCTGAGAGCCTTTGGGTTACAGTGGTAGCTCGAACAGGTCTCCTCCTCGGGCACTGGTTCCTTGGGTGGGAGGAACCTCTGTTCGCTTTCTGTCCCCAGAGCCAGTCAATGTTTGGTGACAGCACAGACGTTCCCGACAGCAAAGGAAGAAAGGAGCATCGTTGGACAGGGCAGTATTCTCCTCACAGCCTGCAGCCCAGCTGCAGGGGAGGCACCTCTGACAAGAACAGTTCTGCAAAGCCCGGTGCTTTACCCTGCTGATTTTCCTATTATTTCTGGAAGGTGGACGCCCTTTGAGGGTACAAACATTCTGTGCCCTGGGTCTCTGGTTAAAGAGATTTGCATTCCGTTATTAGATTTTATTCTTGAAAATTCCTCAGTATGTTGCTCCATGGTCTTCTAGTGCTGATGTGGTCCTGAGGGCTGCCAATCATCTAGAAGCCCCTGGAAACTAACAACAGAGCAGAGCCATCTGCCACGTTTCCTGTCTGCAGTTTCAGGACCTTCGGAAAGCTTTAGGAAATCCCAGTATGAGTTCGAGTGCTAAACAGTCCCAGCGTGCTTAAGAAAGCCTGACATGCTGTGACGTTCTGACATTCACCAAACACGTAGGACACACCTTTGAGCTGACAGGTCCTGGACTGGGTGCTCCAGGTACAGAGGCAGGCAAGACCAAATCTCTCCCCAGAAGCTCCCAGGCTTGAGGGGAGCAGTGCCGGGGGAGGCAGGGAAGACCAGGGCGGGAAACACCTACCTCTGCCCAAGGGCACAGGTGAACTTCCCAAAGGAAGGGAGTTCTGAGACGGGCTCTGAAAGATGAGTAGGAGTTCACCAGGTGGAAGACTAGAGAGAGTGGGATAAAGAGGGAGGAAGGAAAAATTAAGGGGAGGAAAGAAAGGGAGAAGGAGGGCAACAGCCTTCCAGATACCCAGAGACAGCCCTGTGAGAATCAGGGGACAGTGGAGGTGGCACCTGCCATCAGGGCTCTATAAACGCCAGCTATCATTCAAGTTAAAAGCTAGTTCATTCATTCATGCGTTCATGCCTTGCTTCCTTCATTCAACGGGCTTTTATCGAGCACATACATCACTGCAGCATCATGGAAGCCCTCTTGGGACCTGCAGTCATGCGACAGGCTATTTACACCAGTCTGTGGTGTGTGAGCCTCGGACGCTGGTCATCCACCCTAAGGAACCGATATGCTAATAACCCTAGAGCCACTGGCACTCGAAGACTTTAGGGTCAGAATCGACTGGTTCTGCTGAGTGCTGCCGTGTGCCGCTCTCTGCTAGACCCTTGCATGTCGCCTGACTCACCTGACACCCCACGGCATCCCTGCGCGTTATGCGTTAAGATTTTCATAAAGCAGAGAAACTGAGGCACAGAGAGGAAGTGGCTGCCCAGGGCCAGTGCTGGCTGTGGGACTAGGTCTTCTCACAGCTGCCACATGCTGGGGCAGGCACGCCACGGGCACGGGGGAGGAGGGCACAGGGACAGATGGACAGAGAGAGACCCGGCTGGTGAATCAAAATGAGTGGGTTTGCTTTGCCAGCCCTCGCTCTCTTCTCAGATGGCACCCAGGCCAGCGGTTACTGGTCTGTAGAACATTCTTTTCTGAGGTGCTATCTGCTCCTTTCCTGCAGAACAAGATAGAAAAAGAAAAAGCCACAGAAAACCTGTGGTCCACACGCAGGAGAAACCGCGCTTCGCTGATGCTTCTCTCCCCCGAGTGCTGCCATGTGGCGCGCCCTCCCTCCTCCCCAGAAGCCGGTAAAGGCAGCAAGGCTTGTGACCCCAACAATTCACTGACCCTCTCAGGACCTTAACTAGGGGTATGAAAAATCTAACCAGGACTCAGTGCACTCAATTCCTTTTGAAGGAGTGTTTTCTTCTGTGCACACTCCTTGGAAGAGCAGTAGGATCAGAAAAGTTCCCAAACCAAAGCTGGCCTTCCAGACCTTCAAGTGAGATAGTGGGAAGATGCCTCCAGGACTCCCAAGCCCTCCAGGTCCCTCCTGCTGCACCCCAAGCTCCCCTCCTGGGGAAGCATAATGCATGGGGTTATATGGGTAGAGGTTGCACTTAGGAGGGGAAATAACACCTGGCCCCAAGTGCTGGCAGGTTACCTGAGGCCCCTGGCACCCTGTGGAGATACGAGTGAGGCTTTGCTATCCCATAATTCCCGTGGACAGAGCAAATGATGCCTCCCTGTCACAGGTGAGCGCCATTCGTATGTGACATGCCTTTGGCCCAGGTGACACAGTGCAGATCCGTGTGTCTCCCTGTCTGACCCCTCAACATCTCAATTTTTATGCTATGTTGAAAGTCCTGCATAATTAGGAGGCTACCCACTCCCTGTTTGGCCTTTTGGGCAGAGGTTGTCATTAGAATGTTGGGCTGGCACTCTATTACCTGAAAGAATCGTGATTCTTAGATTGAGTTAATTGCTAGTATCTGTATGCACCGTTCCCCCAAGATATTTTACATTATAGTAAACAACCACCCCCATCTGAATTCAGAAACATGAGCATAGGTTTTATAAATGCATAGTTATATTTATGGAAGCCACGGTCCTCTGGGCTCCTTCTCCAACACCCTCCCAACATCTTTTTCAGAAGTAAGCAGGCTGACACGATGGGAAGCTTCTACAAGTGTTTTCCATGCTGTCATGAGAACAGCCTAAACCCTCAAACTTACCAGTCAAGATCTGTGGCCCTACTCTTTGCTAGAAACATCTCGGTAAAAAAAAGACACCGCGAATGGTTTTCTTTGGTCACAAGAGAGGGACCATCACACACTGGTAGTGAGAATGGATGTTATCATATAAGCTGTTGGAACATGTTTCGGTAATATGAGTTGAGAACCTTAAAAACGTCCAAACTTGGTTTTTCATAAAGTATGTCTCCCTACAGTGGCGTATTGTGTGGCAAAAAAAAAAATAAAAAACATAGTTCTCTATTAAATTATTAGGCAGATGTTCATGATACATTAAAGGAGGTAAGTTAGAGGTGAACGTGTGTGTGTGTGTGTGTGTGTGTGTGTGTGTGTATAAGCACATGGGAAAAGGTCGGGAAGGAATGTTAACAGTAGTTATCTGTAGCAGAATTGCCTGGTATTTTCATCTCTTTTTTTATCTGAATCATTTACATTGAGTAGGTATTTCTTTTATAATTAGGAAAAAAGCTATTTTATCTTGAAAAAAGAAAAGGAAAATATAGCATTGGCAACATGAAATAAAATTTGATAAAACAAAACACTGAAAAATGTGCATATGCCTTTGACCTAGTGGTTTCACTTGGAATCAGTCCTAAGGAAATAATCTGAAATGCAAACAAAGCTTAATGGCACAAAAATATTAATTGCAGCAGTATTAATATTAACAAACTTGCCAACAACCTCAATGGCAACCAAAGAGATAATTAATGGCACGGTCGTGTCACGGAATATTGTATGCCATTTTGGAGGTTTTTGAAGAATTTGTATTAACATGAAAAATATGCTTATGTCGTAATACTCAATGAAGAGCAAGATAAAAATAACCAAATTTGCCCTAAGAATGGAGGCCCATGCAGAAAATGCACAATCAACTTGATGAAGCAAATTAAATTCCTAGACAAGTTGAAAACAGACCCCTCCCTGTCTCAGATGGCTTTCAAAGTGATCACAGCAAATTCTGCCAGAGCCTGAAGTCCCTGCGATTTCTATAACAGGCTCACGACTGTCGGTTCCGTTGTAGGTAGAGCTGGGGTGACTCTGTGTTTGTGATGTGAACAGGCTCCTCTTCAAGTATGTTGACAGTGCAGTTGTTAGCGGATAACACGAAATGCTTCTTGTGCACACTCGGGCAGCACTCCAAAATCCACACACCTCCTTTGTCAAAACAGAAACACCGTCCGCATTCCTTGCTGCTGAATGAAGTCTAAATGCTGGGGATGGACAGTGGCACCCAACTGGGAGCAAGAGCTGCCACCCACTTGCATTGCCCTCTTCAGTCTGTGACACTAGGCACGTTCTCTTGCTGGGTGGGGAGGTCCTTCTCTCTGGTCCCCACTCCCGTGGGGGAGGCTTTCCTGGCGGTGCTGCTGCTCAGCCTCTGCCCACCCAGCTCTCATGTCACCTCCCATGCCTCTGGGCGCGGGACGGCGCCGCCAAACACCCTGGAACCTACAGAATGGACAGCCCCGAACGTGGAGGCTTTCTAGGCCTTTGCTGTTGGCAGGTGCTTTTTATATTCACTCTCCTTTAAGCCTTGACTCTGAAAAGACATCTGGTGGGTTTGAATTGGAAAAGAAGTCGACAGTGACGGCACCCTGTTTTGGCTTCATTCTTCTTTTTTAATTGTAAAAGTAATATATGCTTTTAAAAGTAAAAAAAGTGTATAAAGTAGACCACGAAAGTCATTTATCAATTGCACCAGTCTCACCTCCCAGAGTGTGGTGTAATCTTTTTGAGAATTCATTCTTATTCTTCTTTTAAAAATTTCTTATTTCCGATTACAGAACTGGTGCTTGTTCATCTTGGGGAAGAGAGACAGACACACAGAATTACGTGAAAGTCAACTCTAATCCTGACATCCAAAGATGACCTTCTGTTCGTATTTTGATATAGATCTTCCAGTCTTTATTCTATGCACATATGCCTGAACTATTGCGAAGTTAGGATCGCGCTATAATTCTAATATTAATATGCCTTTTTAATTTAATGATATGTTATGAACATTCTCCAAGGCCATTAAATATTCTTTTTTAACAGCATTGAGGTATAACTGGTGCACAAAACAACTGCACATGTTTAACATACACTAGCGGCTGAGTCAGACATGTGAGTACACCCACGATACCACCACCACAATCCAGGTAATAAACATATCCAGCGTCTCCAAAAGTTTCCTTACATCTTTTTGTTTTCTATATTTATTTTTGTTTTGGTAGTAAGAAGACTTAACATGAGATCTTCCCTCTCTCTTAGCAAATTTTTAAGTGCTAATACCACGTCGTGAACTATGAAAATCCGAGCGCTGTGTTGTGCAGCAGATCTCTAGAATTTGCTCATCTTACAGAACCATACTTTTATGCCCACTGAACAACTCCTCATTTCCCCCTTCTCCTATTTCTTGGCAACCACCATTCTATTGTCTGCTTATATATGTTCAGCTATTTTAGATACCTCATATAAGAGGAACCACGCAGCATTTGTTTTTCTGTGACTGACTTGCTTCACTTAGCACAACATCTGACAGGTCTGTCCATGCTGTGGCAAACGGCAGGATTTCCTTCTTTTTTACAGCTGCATACTATTCCATTGTGTGTATGAATATGTACCACATTGTCTTTATCTGTTCCTCTGTCAGTGGACATTCAGGTTATTTCTGCCTCTAGGCTGCTGTGAGCAGCGCTGCAGTGAACACGGAGGTGCAAGTATCTCTCTGAGATTCTGCTTTGAATTCTTTTGAACCTACACCCAGAAGTGGGGTTGCTGATCATAAGGTGATTCTGTTTTTAATATTTTGAGGAACCTCCATACTGTCTTCCACAGCAGCTGCCCCATTTCGCGTTCCCACCAACAGTGCGCAAGGTCCCGATTCATCTGCATTCCCACCAGTACTTGTTGTTTTCTGCTCCCTTGATGGTGGCCACCCTACAGGGTGTGGCGTGGGATCTCATCACGGTTTGATCAGTGATGTTGAGCATCTTTTCAAATACTCGTTGGCCATTTTTGAGCCTTTTAACACATATTGCCAAACCTTCCTCCGGAAATAATAGGACCGTTGAAATTTTCACCAAGAACGTGAGGGCAATTCTCTTTGCTTCCTTCTAGTTGACATGGTATGTCCACTGAGTGTTTAACTTTCCCCAAATGATGTAGAAGAAACATTACGCAAACCGTCGGCGTTTGCCTTGTAATGATAGCGGCTGAACACTGTCTTTGAAGATGAAACGTCTTTGAGCTGGACACTGCTGACCTCAATTTTCCTCTACAACCAGCAACACCAGAATCCTAGTCTTTGTTTTGGAGAGATCTCAGTATCCCTTTCCTATTTTAAACAGTTGCCTTGCTCCTGAGTTCTAACATTAAGATTTAAATGGCCGTTGAACGTGGGGCATTTTGAGCGTTCACATCAAAGGTTGCTCCAGAAAGAAGCCCTTTCGTTTGAGTGACAGGCTTAAGAAAACTTTGCCTTGTTACTCAGGGTCCTCCACTATGGGGCCCATTGTCTTACGCCTCTGTTCTTGCCAATTCTTCCATAATACAGTAAAACTCAAAGCCTTGAGTAATAGGAGGTTATTTTCAAATGTTATTCTTTTTTTTTCTTTAGTAGAGCAATTGCTTGTTAATAAATAAAATTTATTGAAAACTCTTTTGAGAACCCTCATGAGTCAACAGAGGCCGGACAGTGTGTTCCCAGCCACCAGCGGTGACAAGGTGAAAGCAAGAAAATGGCTCTGTGTCGGCTACTGACGTTCCTCCCAAGGAGCCCTCTTTTTAAAATTAGGGTTCCACACATTTCCCAAGTGTATCTTCATGTGAGCTGAAAAATTATGACCACTCTTCAGCCTAGCCATTCACTAGGAGTCTTGTCCGTATTCATTTTAGCTAAGTGAATGCAGCTGCTTTCCCTGACAGATATTTCTGGAAATTTCCAGACTTGGAGGGTGTAAGGCCCCCCACAAGATTCTTAAAACCGTCTAACAACTTAGTAACAGGCAAAGGCCAGAAGAAAGAGCCACATACCAAATGTCATGTTATCAGTAAACTTACCATGTACTTATTTCTGTCCTAACTCATCATGAAAAGCGTGCAAACCACAGCCAGGCATGGTGACACGCGCCTGTAGTCCCAGCTACTCGGGAGGCTGAGGCGGGAAGATCACTCGAGCCCAGGAGTTTGAGGCTGTGGTTCGCCATGACTGTGCCTGGGAATACCCACTGCCCTCCAGCCTGACCACAGAGGGAGACCCATCCTTAAAAAAAAAAAAAAAGAAAAAAAGATATGTGAACCATAGTATGGAAATCCATACAAAATATATACAATGTACAAGGAAATTGTGTATCAATCAGATCCGAGCAGAAGACAAAGACACCCCAAAGAGTATAATTCAAAGAGGGTTTATTTATAAAACCGTGGCTGTAGGGAAACCCCACGAGACAGAGCAGCAAACTGGGGCTAGAAGCAGCAGAGCTATTACACCCCTAGGCCCAAACAGCAAGGAAAGTAAGAAGTTCCCAGAATCCAGAGAGAGCACTGTCTAGGGTCTCAAAAGGAAGACTGAAAGGAAAGAATTGCTGATTCAAGCAACTACATGGGTAAACCTCGAAAACATCATGCACAGACGTGTATGATTCCGTTTGTATGAAATGTCCATAATGGAACATCCACAGAGACAGAAAGTAGATTAGCGGATTGTCAGGGGCTGGAGCAAGTGTGAAATGAGGAGGGACTGCTGATGGGTTCCAGGTTTCTTTCTGGGGTGATAAAAATATTCTGGAATTAGATAGTGGTGATCATTGCACAACCTCACAAATGTACTACAAACCACTAAACTGGTGCACCTGAAAATAGTGACATTTATGGTATGCGAATTATATCTCAGTAAACTTTTCTTTAAAAACAAGAGTAAATTTTTAAAGGTGGCTGGTGGAAAGACACAGCCAGCCCAAGGCAACCTGGGGAGGGAGGCGGGAGGAGGGAGACCAGGGGGATAAAAACACTGACCTCCCTTTCCTCCCTCCCTCTGACCCACCCAGGTCCCCCATTAACCAAACCCAACTGCAAGCCGTAGGTGAGCAAGCAGTTGGTGCAGTGGACACGGCTCAGCCTCCCAAGACGCGGCGAAGGGGAAGAGGATGCGGCACAGATCTGGAGGGCACATGGAAGGCGTCTGCACACCACGGTCAACAGAAAATAAGAACTCGAAAGTGAGATGAAGCCAGGGTAGCGAGAGTGCATAAAATGTGTTCCATCAGGTACGCTGTGGTCGCTGGAGTGAGTTCAGATTTGGAGTATGAGCTTGCCAGCAACCAGGACAGAGAGGGAAATCCACCAGGAACGAGATCCGTGGCCCCACTAGGCAAAGGGAAGCTCACGAGGAAGACACACCCGGGGCAGGGGGTGCCGTGTGTTTGACACGTATCAGTTATGGGGTGGGGAAGATGCCAAAGAAATGGGGCAAGGAATGTGCTGCTGTTCTCTGCCAGCTCAAGACTCATAAAGCCTTCCCTGTCTACACCCGCCTGGGGGACTGCTGTCCCCTTTAAAATCCTCTCAGTACCACAGAATCGTTGCATGCGCAGGAAGGTGGTCCCGTGCACTTGCTAAGGGCTCAGACCCGGGGTCAGACCCCTGCTACAACAGTTAATTCTCTGTGACCTATGGAAATGGACTTAATCACTCTATGCCTTAGTTTCTTAATCCATAAAGGGGGAATAACTAAAACCCATACCCCATACGATAGTGAAGATTAAATGGAACGGTGCGTCACAAGGGCTTAGAGCTGTTCCTGGCACAGAGTTAGTGTCTAAGAGATGTGTAGGTTGACTCTGTGGACTGTGACGATGATGTAAGAGTTGAGAAGCCCTTTGCCATGAATGATCTCATCTCATTTGCTCATGTTTACAGGGGAGGAGAAGGAGGCCCAGGGAGGGGTGCGATCGATCCCAAACCACATGGGCAGAAGAGGCAGAGTCAAGAAAAGAGCCCAGGCCAGACGCGGCGGCTCAACAACTCAATATCGTATAACACATTCATTTGCTACAAAGATGAAAACATTTTAATTCAAAATAAAAAGTTCAATTAAAAATTCAGAATATATAATATAATCTCAATTACATAAAAATAAATAAAGCTGGGCTGGGTGGCTTACGCCTGTAATCCTAGCACCCAGGGAGGCTGAGGTGGGAGGATGGCTTGAGGTGAGGAGTTCAAGACCAGCCTGAGCAAGAGTGAGACCCTGTCTCTATCAAAAATAGAAAAAAATAGCCAGACGTGGTGGCACGCACCTGTGGTCCCAGCTACTTGGGAGGCTGAGGCAGAAGGATTGTTTGAGCCTAAGAGTTTGAGGTGGCAGTGAGCTGTGATGGTGCCACTGAACTCTACCTGGGGCAATAGAGCAAGACTCTGTCTCAAAAAAGAAAAGAGCCCAGCTTCTGGTCTGAACACACAACAGAAATTCTCAGGGGTGGCTCCTATGTTTGTATTTTGCCTCAGAACAGTTCCCTGGGCAGCCCAAGCAGATTACAGACACTAGGAGAGCAAAGACTTCAGGACCTAGTCTATGCCGTGCATGCAGTAGGCATGTAGTAAATGCTCATGCATGAATTTGTAAATTTTGGTTACCCTTGCCTGGCAGACCAGGACTTCTTTGAGGGCAAAGCCTGTACCTGGTTCTTCTTTGTCCCTCTGGTGCCTGGCACAGGAGACTGGCATAAATTAAGTGCTTAATAAATATTTTACATGTATTAATAATTAACGTCTGAGGCTATTTATAAATAGCTCTGTGGGAAAAGCCCAGTTGGGATTATGGCCTGTATCAGAGGTTACATTCTCAGCTCACTTGCAAAAGGCCATGTCAAAACATGGCTGCACTTCACCCAAGAAGTCTGGCTTCCATGTAAAAGCATAATAGTGTAAATGCCATTTAGGGTGACACGTGAACTGATCCCAGAGGTATAAGTTATCCTGTGCTCATTCTGCTGGTTTATCCAAGGAAAATCAAGCCCTGGGCCCAAGTGTTCTACATTTTCTTTTATTTATTTTATTTTATTTCATTTCATTTCATTTTTTGAGACAGGGTCTCCCTCTGTTACCTAGGCTGGAGTGCAGTGGCATCATCATAGCTCACTGCAACCTCAAACTCCTGGGCTGAAGTGATCCTCCTGCCTCAGCCTCCTAAGTATCTGGGGCTATAGGCATGTGTACCAATGCCTAGTTAATTTTTAAATTTTTTAATAGAGATGGGGTCTCACTTATTGCCCAGGCTGGTCTCAAACTTTTGGCCTCAAATGATCCTCCCATCTCAGCCTCCGTGGGATTATAGACATAGACATGAGCCTATACACCCAGCCTACATTTTATTTTAAATAAATTCCACTCTCCATCTGTAGTGGGTAGAATTGTGTTCACCCAAATAATATGTCAAGTCCTTACCCCTGGTACTTGTGAATGTGACCTTATTTGGAAATAGGGTTTTGTAGATGTGATCAAGTTAAAATGAAATTACTGGATTAGGGTAGGCCCTAATTCAATGGCTCGTGTGCGTGCTTCCAAGGGGAGAAATCAGAAACATGGACACAGACACACAGGGAGAAGGCCACGTGATGACGACAGAGGCAGAGGTTGGAGTGACGCGTGCACAAGCTGAGGAACGCCCAGACGGACAGCAAGTAGGTGGCTTGGAGGAGGCCAGCAAGAGCCTTATTCCTTGGCGCTCGAAGAGTACATGGCCCTGCTGACATTTTGATTTTGGATTTCTAGTTTCTAGAATTCTCTCCAGAGAGAAGACATTTCTATTGTGTTAAGCCACCCAGTCTGTGGTGATTTGTTATAGCAGCCCTAGAAAACCAATATACTGTCTCTGTCATACTTGCTCTTGCATTTCCTGTCAATTTCTGCTGCAAGGGAAACTGGATAGGTGAGACAGGAAGCTACACTAATACCAGCCACCACTTACTGATCTATTATGTGCCAGGCTCTGAACCAGATGCTTCATAGTTTCTCATTGACTCCTGTCCACAATCCTGAGCCAAGCACTCACTTATTCATCCAACACACATTCATTGAACATTCACTCCTGAGACTGTCTTAGCATGGATTCCCCCAGAGGCAGAACCTCAGACAAGGACGGTCTCGGGTGCAGGTGGTTTATTTAGGAGGTGATCTAAGGAAGCAGGAGTGAGGGTGTAAGGGCTGTAGCATGCTGGGAACTCTGAGAATAGTGCAGAACACACCCCGGAACTGTCTTTCCAAAGGACAGAAGCCCAGAGCTTTTATCCACTGGCTCCTGCCCCACTGGCGACAGCTGCTTGTGGGGCTCCCCCCCCCACCGCCTGTCATCTCCTTGTGCTGCAGGACTGTACTTAGGTGCAGGTGAACAGGATCTGGTGCTTGACAAGGCTCAGGGACAGAATGTGGAAGGATATGCCACCCGTGCTGTAGGTGTTTGCTATCAGCACGAGGGGGGTCTGAGTTCGCACCCAACCATTCAGCGCACCCGCTGCTAAAATCAGAGGTGGGTCAGACAGACGTGATGGAGGCAGGCCTGGCTACCCGCTCTGCAGGGCTCAGTGCAAAGTGAAAACGCAGGGTCCCTTGTTAAAAATTATTAAGAATTTCAAGGCAGCAGCTGCAGGGTATTAAACACAGGGCTCTTCTGAGCCCCGGGACCTGTGCACTTGCACAGATTGCAGCCCATGATGCTGGACCAGGGTGTGAGCTTAGGGGCTTCTGCTCTAAGCACCTACTGTGTGCCAGACACCATGTTGAATGCTTTACTCACGCAATGAATGGTAGTTCTGTGTATCATGCCTTGTAACAATCGCATTAATTAGTCCTCTTCAGTAGGAATGAATTTAGACGAATGCATATTAATTCTTAGCTGAGGAGTCCCTAAATCCCAATCACTCCATAGCTGAGAACCACCTTCAGCCTAAATCAGGTAACTTTCAATTCTTGTGTAAAGGAGTTTAGCCAAACCCTGAGCCCTGCATAAACATGTCGTTTCAGCTTTCCTGATTATCATCTCGAACATGAGAGCATCCCACATCTCTGGTGTGGCTGATATTTAAAATGAACACAGGTTCCTCTGCCTTACTCAGTGTAATTCTGCCAAAATGCCAGATATGTTATAATTATTTCCTTTCGTCAAGAAACCGTTCATATGAAATTTGAAAATGATTTGTCAGATCACTGGGTGTACATTTTTATAGTTTTATGAATAGTAATTTCTATAAGCCCCAGAGAACTGCAGGCCCATCCCTAATCCACACCCCCCAATACTTAAATTACTGGCTCTAAGCTGTGCCCATCCACAAGTTCCAAAGACAAGCAGGAAGATGGCCCAATGCCTGCCAAGAAAGGCCAGCAGACCCTGTGACAACCAACTGCAGTGTGTGAACCTCAGTTGGATCCTGGATCCAACAACAACAAAAAAATCTACAAAAGACATTTGGGGACAATTATGGGAAATTTGAAAATGGTCTGAATATCAGCCAGTGCTTCTCAAACTATCTGCAGGGAAGGATCAGTCTTTGTTTTGCTTTTCAGTGTATTTCAGAGTAAGGCTTTTGTAAAATATAATGGAAGTCCCTTTTAGGAAAATAAAATGAAAAATATATAAAATGTAAGCCCAGATTTATTTATTTATTTATTTATTTATTTTTGAGACAGAGACTTACTCTGTCACCCAGGCTAGAGTGCAGTGGTGACATCATAGCTCACTGCAACCTCAAACTCCTGGGCTCAAGGGATCCTTCTGCCTCAGCCTCCCAAGTAGCTGGGACTACAGGCACACACCATGCCTGGCTAATTTATTTCTTTATTTTGTTGTTGTCGGGTCTTAAACTTATGACCTCAAGCAATCTTCCCACCTCAGCCTCCCACAGTGCTAAGATTATAGATATAAGCCATCGCGCCCAGCCCCAGATTTTTGATTATTAGATTTAACAGATCTAAAGTGACTTAAATTGCTATAAAAGATCCAAAAAGCTTGCTCTCAATTTTTGTTTTTTAGCAGGTTGTTGATCTGTAACAAAGAGTCCACAGGCTGGCCACAGCATGCTGACCACACATTGAATATTGTTGAATGTACAGCCCTGATATTAAGAGGTACTGTTAATTTTCATAGGTGTACCAAAAGATATTATGGTCTTGTAGAAGATCTTTCTTTTTAGGAGATAAAATGCTGACGTGTTTAGGTATGAAATCTCAAGATGTCTGCAATCTGCTTTTAAATGGTTCTGGAAAAAAGTATCTAAGTATAGAGAGAAAAAAAGAGCTAACAGCAACATGACCAAATGTGAACAAGTGGTCCAAATAGGTGTCGGTCCTATGAGTGGGCACTCATTGCACTCTTTAAATAAACTTTTTTATAGATTTAAACAATCTTGATAGGAAAAGTGGGAACCAGGGAGAAAAAACCTAGCAGACCACTGCTTCATTTCTTCCTGGCACAACTCAAACATGAGAGCGAGCCCCTGGAGACACACAGGCCAGGGCCCCAGGTACACTCACCTGGCCATAGCCCAGATAGCAGTGGGTGGCAGAACAGCAGGGCCAGGGTAAGCCCAGGAAGCGCACAGACCTGCAGTCTCAACGTGTGCTCCACGCCTTGTCTGCTGGGAGGACTTGGCAAGTGACTCAACCTCAAGGCCTCAGTGGCTTCTTCTGTGAAACGCAAGGGCCGCCCCAGCCACTGTCAAATAATGATGCCTTCCAGCAGCGTGTAAGGACACACTCGCACCAGTAAGCAGGAGATGGGCTCCCCTGGCCAGCTGACCTGAAAACATGTTCCCTATTTGTAGATTTTCAGCAAAAATCATGGATGATTTGTTTTTTAAGTACAGAGTTCCCCTGGGAGGACAGACTCTCACCGAAGTCAGCTCTGTTATGAGGGTACTTTGCGGGTGACTAAACTGCAGGCTACAGCAGGAACTTTAGATCATAAAGCCAATTCTAGTTGTGACTGAATAATTTCCTTTGCTAATAGAGCTTTTTCTCCGTGTGCAACAGCTCCAGGGGTGGCCGGTCATTCCTTGCCTGTCCCATACTTGGCATTCCCAGCAGTGGCCCCACCATGGGCTCACCGCTGGCCCCACTGAGTCATATCAGTGGCCTGTATGACTCCGGCCTTAGTCACCATTGCTAACACGTCTGAAGCTCTGCATGTCATGGGTCTGTCCTGGTACAGTGTAGGAAAATTAATGTTCCCAGGGCAGGGCTTAGCACTGGATGTGTGAGGCAGTGGCCTCACATGAGGCCAGGGGGCTTCTCGGAGTCATGTTGGCTTCTGCGTGACTCCATGGGCTGCTAAGGAAGACTTCTGGTCTTTGCCACTTTGTGTCCCACTGTGCAAGGATGGGGCCTTTTTAATCTAGCGTTTCAATGAGTTTAATCAGAACTGGCTATATAGTTTGTGGGGCCCAGCGCAAAACAAAAATGCCAGGGCCTTGTTGAAAATTATTAAGAATTTTAAAATGGTGACAGCAAGGCCAAGTGTGAGACCCTTTTGAGTACAGGTCTCTGTGTGACTGCACAGGTTATACAACCATGAAGCCAGACCTCAGCACCTAATCTCTCTGGGAGCTTCACCCTTCCCGCAGATAACTGTGGAATCTTAATCCCTACCTCATAATATTATGAGTCTTAAATGAGACAATGCTTGAGCCAATGCAGTTTCCTTGGGACGCTCTAGTAACCTGCTGGGGTTAATCTTTACACCAGGGGTCCAGCCTGGGCCAGCAGCGCAGCCGTCCTTCCATGTTTGTGGAGTAGTAGTTGCTCAATATGTTTGTTTATTTCTTTTGGATGTTACACTACAGATTCGCTCATGTCTGTGGATCAGTATGTTTGTTTTGGTTTTCCTAGGACTGTAGACACTGTTTTTCAGAGGAATCAGGCAGTGTGTGTGTGTGTGTGTGTGTGTGTGTATTTAATTAAAGAATAAAAGTAATGGGCTTAAACCCAAATGCAAATTAAATCCTGAAACTGTGAGAGCTTCAACCAGTCTGATCTGTACCCTTTACAGCGTAGGGCGTGGACATAGGATTTTTAATGCATAGTTGGAAAGGCCATAGCATCTGTAAAGGCAATATATACTCACTGATTAGAATTAATTATGAATCACAAAGTGATTGTATTATAGCTGAAAAGAGCATAGCTATTCTAACAAAACACTGCGGCAAAATTCCCACCTCAGTTGAGGACAGCAACTGAGAGCTTCAGATAATTGTGGTTCTGAAGTGAGGTGAACCCTGAATGGCAGAGATAGGTGAGTAACAATACAGCGAAGTCCAACTCCCAGTAACTCTCGCTGCACAGACCCTTGAAATACTTAAGTGCACACAACTAGTCCATTTTATTGCACAAAACAGTTACAATAAAAGGACTCACTATTATCTAGGGCCACTATCTTTTTTTCTACAACCGTTGGTTAGTAGAAATGCAATAGGAGAGCTAGCGAGCTGAGCAATAAGAACCTCGGTCAGAGGTCTTTGATTCAAGCAGGGGGAGGCACGCTGGGCTGCATGAGCAGGCCTGTCCCGTGGGCCTTTTACAGGCCTTGGGTCCCTAGAGACATCAAAGGCGTTCTCAGGGAGGTATAAAGCAGGGAAGGAACGGTGCCATCCTGTTTAAAGGCTGCTAAACGGAAGAAAATAAGTGCCTTACAAAGTCAGTACTCCACACTGGGGCTATGCATCTTATTTTTTTCCTATTATTTTATAAAAAACTTTTTTATTTTCAGTTTTTTTAGAGAAGGGGTCTCACTACGCTGCCCAGGCTGGCCTTGAAATCCTGAGCTCAAAGAATCCTTCCACCTCAGCCTCCCGAGTAGCTGGGACTACTGGGCTTGCCACTGCACCTGGCTATTTTGGATTTTGAATTTCAGATAGGTTGTTAGAATAGTGCAAAGAACTTCCATGTATCCAGCATCCCAATTCACCAATTTTTAATTTTTTGCTATATTTGTTTTATTGTTCTCTATTATTAATATATACATATCGTTATTTTTGCTGAACCTTTCAAGAGTGGGTTACATACATGATTTCCCTTTACCCTTTTACTTTTTAAATTATAAAAATTATATAATAAAGATAAAAATGCTGCCTGTAGTGGCACCTGCCTGTAGTCCCAGCTACTCCTGAGGCTGAGGTGGGAGGATCCTTTGAACTCAGAGCAAAGGCTAGCCTGGGCACCATGGGGAGACTTGGATCACAGGATCCAATACAGGATCGCTTGAGGCCAGGAGTTTGATGAGCGTGCTATCATCAGTGAATGGCCACTGCACCCCAGGCTGGGCAACATAGTGAGACCTTGTCTCTTAAAAAAATTAAAATAAAAATTTTTAAAAAGTTAAAAAAATCACCCCAAATCCTACCACTCTAACACTAAGATTAAACATTACTTTATTCTTTTTGTCCATTTTCATATATGACTTTCATACAGCTCAGATCTCTCGAAATATATTCACTGAGTGATCCATCCATCCATCCAAGATGTATTTACTGAGAACCTGGTAGGGTCCAGGCCCTGCAAAACAGATCAACTCATCACAGAATTTCATGGTTACAACTTGTGATGACTGCCATTGAGGGCAATTTATGCCCCATCCTCCCCTAAAAAATGTCCCTGGCTCTAAATCAGGGGTGTTGATATGGTGGGGTTTTGTGTATATTTTATTAATAATATCCCACCAACTTCCAAAAAGTATTTTAGGTGGTTATAATGAAAACATATACAACCCCACAGTTCATCAAAAAGTCAAAATGGAAATTAGAAATTCCCTCCAACAGAAGTTCTCAATCCAGTTTTTTTTTCAACTCCCGGAAGTGATCTTTGTGTCTTCTGCATATCCAAGGGAAAAGCTTTATGGAACTTTACTTCCCTTGATTTGTATTACAAAAACAACTGGTATTTTGTTTTCTAAACATAAAATTATGTGAAGTTATTTACTATGCCTTTTCAAACACCATAAACCACTCCTTTCCCTTAGCAAGTTCAGAATCACTCTTCCTGGAGGAAGGGAGATACTACTTCCTGGAACATGAGAGACACTAGGCTGGTTGGCGTCCTTGAGCATTAAATTTGACTTTGAGTTTCCTATGAGCCAAGGCAACAGGAATCCTGATGGCTTACATAGTTTTCATGATCTGTTAAAAGCAAATTCATTAGTTCTTCAAGAGAGATGCACTTTGTGTTTTTTTGAAGGAGTGCAGAGCAGAGATGACAGACACCACATAGGTTGAGGGAGAATCTGGACCAGTCCTTGCTGTCTGCCCCCTGTCCGGCAGTGGGTGGCGGAGGGAAGTAACTGGACCAATGGCCTGCAGTACGAGCGCTCCTCTGCCCCACGTTGTAGCTGGATGGAACCCATGGCTGACTTGGAGTCAGGCAACTGAAAGTTATGAGGTACTGAGCACCCATGGAGTAGGGTGGCCCTATGGGAGAGGCAGTCGGTGGGCCTGTGGAGGACAAGGCAGCATCTCAGAGTGTCAGCGGTGCCCGGCCTAGTTAGCAGGGGACTTGCTGGGCCCCCAGGAAAAATGCCCCTGCCCTGTCTGTGCACAGAGTTTCACCCATGTGGGTTACATTTGCCCGTATGCTGCTGCCCTGGGGGGCTCCACCGGGCCAGACCTCTCAACTGGACGTCTAGACCCACTCCCCCAGAGCCCTTGTCTGAATTCCACATTTGGGTACCAGAAAGGAGGACAGAGACTCCTTGAGCAAAGGGAGAAATCACTTTGCTATGGACTTTGAACTGTATGTACCCAGGGGAGACCAAGTCAACCAGAAGAAACAGAATCCAACAGGAAGAGACAAAGTTATCCCTAACTGGCAACATCAAGAGGGAATGGCCGCCCCTGGGCAAAGGAGTTGAATTCCCAGAATAAAGGAAAAACCGATTCCAACCATCTGAGGGCAATGTGTACATTTGAAACCCCTCCTACTCAGAAACTCGATTAATGCTATTTCCTGAAAAAAGTAGTGTTTTCTGTTTAATTCAAATAATCAGGAAAACGTGATTATAGATATTTTACAAGGAAAAAAGTGTTAGATGCAAGTTTTGTGAACTCTGCATATTATTTCTCCTTTCTCAATATAAAAGTATACGTGGGACCCTTATTCTCCATCACTCATAATTTACTTTCTCCTTTCTCATTAGCATGACTTTTTAATCGTTCTGAAATTCACCCTCAGGATAGATGCCTGTTTTTGTCTGTTTTAGCTTTTAACCAGTCTCCAACAACATAGTAAATTCTTGGACTTTTTTTTTTCTTCTTTCCCTTTAGAGATAAGTTTGAAGGCTCATCATTAAACAAAGAAAAAATTTTCAAATAAAATGATGCTAAATATGTTTCAAAATTAGCTAACTTTGTCTTTTCTAAATTTCTACCAACAGTGAAGATATGTGTATGTAAAGAGAAGCCCTTGTAGAATGGAGCTGTGTCAGAATTCGGCAGACAGGGGTCCAACCCCAGCTCCTCACTCACCAGCAGTGAGGAGAAGTCCCATTGTTTCTGAACCTCAGTTTCCCTCATCTGTAAAACGGGGAGAATACTAGTATCTCTTTTAAGGGGCTGCTATAAGGACCAAAGATACATCAGGTAGCAAGGTAGCACCAGGCACTGTGGCAAGTCAAGGACAAACGTTTGTACTGCCATTTTTTGCTGCTGTTGTTATTTTGATGACTCTTCTGTTTTGTGTCTGTCAAAGTCCATGTTGAATAGTCAGAAATTGAACCTGACCAATTAAATAGGGTCACATGGGAAAAGATGATAGAGAGTACTGAAAAATTAGCATTTTGGTACTGCTGTATGTTCTATAAATGTTATACACACAGATAAAAAGTTAGTAAAAGGCATTTATTGTATAAATTAACTGAAACATATTTTAAAACATTTTCTCTTTATCTTCTTTCCCTATTGAAAAATACCTTTACATATAGTAATAAATATGAAAACTAAGAGTAGTTTTGTAAGACAAAAGCTACTTTGCAACTTTTTTTATATTGTGGTAAAACATACATGACATAAAATTTATCATTTTATCCACTTTTAAGAACACAGTTTGGTGGCACTCGCAATGTTGTACAACTATCACCACTATCCATTTTCAGAACTTTCTCATCAACCCAAATAGAAACTCTGTACTCATCAAACAGTAACTGCCCCCTCCTCATCCCCCAGCTCTCAGTAACCATCATTCCACTTGCTATATTTTGCCTATTCTAGGGATCTCACACAAGTAGAATTATATAATACCTGTCTTTTCGTGTCCGGCTGTTTCACTTAGCTCCCTGTTGTAGCATGTGTCAGATTTTCATTCTTTTTTTAAGGCTGAATAATGTTCCTTTGTATGTATATTCCACATTTTGTTTATCCATTTATCCCTTGACAGGCATTTTGGTTGTTTCCACCTTTTGGCTGTTGTGAATAGCGCTGCCATGAACTTGGGTGTACATATATCCATGTGAGTACCCACTTTCAGTTCTTTTGGGCACATACCCAGAAGTGGAATTGCTGGGTCATGTGGTGACGCTCAACTTTTTAAGGAACTGCCACTTTGTTGTTCCCCCTTCCCTATTTTACATTCCCGCCAGCAATGCGCAAGGGTTCCCATTTCTCCATATCCTCATCAACACACACGTTTCTGCTTTGTTGATAATAGTCATCCCAGTAGACACAAAGTGGTGTCTTATTGTGGTTTTGATTTGCATTTCCCTCATGACTAGTGATGCTGAACATCTTTTCATGTGCTTATTGGCCATTTGTCTACCTTCCTTGGAGAAATGTCTATTGAGTCTTCTTCCTATTTTTGAATTGACTTTGGGTTGGTTTTTTTTTTTTTGCAATATCGGAGAAATAATTTTTGACTCTGAGGATGCCTTCTTTGCAATGTTCTCAAAACAACATAGTATTTTCTAAGTCCGAATTCAAATTTATAAAACACAGTAAAGTTAAACAAGTGGTGTGACTTTTTGTGCTTTCTCCGCAAGAACAGACAACCACTCTGAATCAAAGACTTTTGAGAAATAAGGAAAAGTATTTGTTTATACTTACAGTTTATACCCAAGAAACTCGGAAAGGCAGGTGCTGGTGGCTCCTCGGTTTAGAACCCAGTACTATCTTGGGCATCAGGACCTCCAGGCGGACCTCCTGGGGAGAAGGGACCCCCCCCTCTGAAGGTAAGTTTGTGGAGATGGAGGGTCGCTAGAAGATGGAGATGATGGGTGCGCATCTGGGAGTTATTCGACAGAACCGCCGACTGAAGAGCCACGCGCCTGGCCTGGCCTGGCCCACGAGTGCCGTGTAAGGCCCTGTTTGGGATATCTTAGCAAGGAATCACGGGGACTAGCGAGTGCCGCGCTGCCACCAGAGGTAGGAGGTCTTCAGTCGAGTTTTAAAATCTCATTTAATTATAAAACAATCATCAGAAGCCAGGGCCCCCACATTGCCAGTCACGTAGGCTGCATTTGGGTAGCAAACGAGCAGTGAGCACCTTACTCCTTGTAGCAGGCTGGAACAAGATTTTTAAAATGTTACAAAGACTGAGAGGCCTAGAGCAGCGCTCTTTGGGATGCGGGGAAGGTTTCAGCGGCTCGGTGGCCTCTCCTCCGGCCCCCGAACCCTTGCTTTAAGTTTCCTCGGCTCCGTGGTGTGTGGGGCACTCCAGGTCCCCAGGAGGCCGAACCACGCGACTCGGTTCACGGAATGGCGGTCCCCGCAGCCTTCAGAGGCCGGACCTCAGGTCCCTCCCATGCCTTTCCTGCTCAACATCTCAATCCTGTTCCTAACATCTCAATATGCTTTTTAAACAAACCCAGCCTAAGGGCTCAGCTCAGCCCACACAGGGGTTCTCGGTGGACGCGCGCCAGGCTCAGGGAAGTGAGAGGCGAGTTTGGGAGCCCTGGGGTGCAGGGAGAAGGGCCCCCCACTCTGCAGCCGCCGGCTTGCTTCCGGAGACGGCGCTCGGACGTCGTCGGTCACGGGCATGGAATGTAGTCCAGGTGCTCGTCGGGCCGCTGGGCCCGGATCGCCAGGCTTGGTGTCCAGCCTCGGACGTCGGGACGGCGCGGGCTCCTGGCCGCAAGGGCGCCGCGCAAGCCCGGCACCCTGCAGTGCGCCGCCGTCCCGCGGGGACCGGGGCTCCCACCCAAGGCAAGGCTTCTAAAATAGCCCCGGCGAGATCCAGGCAACAGGAAGGAACGTTTTTTTCAACGTATAAAAATGTTTTGCTTCTTTTAGATAATACCACCACTGCAAGTTCCAGCACATAGGGCCCCTACCCGGCGCACCCGCGGCCGCCGCCGCCTCTCGCGCACGGTCTCCCGGATCTGGATTTGGGGAGCGCAAGTGCCCCCTGTGGCCGGCCCGCGCCTGACCCCGCGGGCCCGAGAAGGCAGGGGAGCCGGCGCGGGGGCCCAGGAGGAAGTTGCAGCCGGGGAGCCGGGAAGGGGGCAGGTCGGGGCCGCGGATCGGGCGGGGGCCCTGTGGGGCCAGGCCACCCCCGGGCTTGCATCCCCCCACGTGGCCCGCAGCCCGGGGCCCCACGTGGAAGGGGCGGAGGAGGAAGAAGGGCGAGGGGAGGGCCGGGCTGCCGGCCACCGCAGCGGGACTCCAGCTCCCGCCACCCGGGCCCCCACGCCTCCCGAGGGCCTCCCGGGCGGGGCCGGGGAGTGCCCGCCGCGCCCGGCCCCCTCGCCCGCCCGCCGCGCCTGTGTGCACTTTCGCGGAGCCACTAATCCCCCGAGAGAGCCGATTTGTAGTGAGGAGTATCCGTAGGGGGCGAGGCCGGCCCATGTGGGGTTGTGTCATTGGTTTGCAAAGAGAGACCCCGCCTTTGCCCCCCCCCCAAAAAAGGAGCGAGGAGCGAGCGAGCGGCGACCCTCACCTCGCCTCCCGCCTCCCTCCTGCGCAGCCGGCGGGCACCGGGAGACGCGGCCGGCGCCGCTCCTTTCCTTTCCTTTTCTCTCCGTTTTTCTCCTTCCCCGGAGCAGAAAACAAATAAAGAAAGCAAATAGCCGGGAGGCGCTCGGCATCCAGGACGTTCCCTCCCCCGATCCAAGTTGGAAGCAGCATCCTCTTGGGGGTGAGCGCGGCGCGGGGCGGGCGCCGGCCGGGGACCCCCAGCGCAGCCCCTCCCGGGGGCGGGCTGGCGGGAGGGCGCGGGCCGGGACTGGGGGCGGACTGGGAGCCGGGTGGGCG